>MJUU01053384.1:92513-161589 GCA_002080025.1 Modiolus philippinarum
TTTGCTTAAGTCTGTTTCTCAATAACTACAAGCCATAGGTCAATGATATTTGGTATATAGCTTGGTCTTGGTTAGTACATGTCCGTCTGCCATATGGCTTTTGACCTTGACCTCAATTTCATGGTCTAGCGAACAAAGTTGAGTGTTTCTGATTAGAATAGTTTCTTAATTACTGTAAGTGGAATGGTAATAATATTTGGCTTGTAGGTTGCTCTTGAGTAGTGCATGACTGTTTTAGCGACAAGCAGGGACGGGCGAGACATCTATTAGGGTCCACTCTTGTTCACTCTAGAGGGTGATTTAGCGCGCAAAAGTAATACGAATAAATTGCCGATTAATCCCTACCGGCGATAGCCGAAAGTTTTCAGCACTCTTTTCTAATCATTGATGTAATATTTTGTATGTGAGTGTAACATGTGAGTTACAGATTAAGTTCGAGTTTTTGTTCTGGTTCACTAATTTTTGACGGCGTTTTTGGCCATCAGTTTTCTCACTTTTTACTAAATCATTCTACATGTAGTTATTGATCTCACATTTGGTAAGTGAGTCTACCTCCTAAAGTTACAAATTCAAGATCGAGCTTGGTTCTGGTCAATTAATTTTTCAACTTTGACTCGGAAAACTTATTTTACTATTTTTGCTGGTGTAAGAACGCCTTGTTCTACCGATAGGGGACTTGGTATTGCCTTGCAATACGATCCATGATTGTTATCTTCTATATTTGTCTTGAATTTAAAAAATTGCATAAACCAATATTTTTTTCCTTAGTTTTCTTTAGTTGGTCCAGGCGCGGATCCAGGGAATTCAAAAAAGGGGGGGTTCTGATTCAAAAGTGAATGAAAATTTCGCTGAGCGGAGCGAGGCGCGAAAATTTTTGGGGTATTTCTTAGTAAAACATCAGGATATTCATTGAAAAATACGTGATTGTCAGAAAAAGGGGGGGTTCCAACCCCTGGAACCCCCCCTTGGATCCGCCAATGTTGGTCTCACTACTTTAGGTTGGTAATCTTTTCATATTTACGTTGGTTGGTTTTTGTTATTTTTAAGGGTTTAAAAGGATATGGGTACGGCCGGCAAATAGAGGTTGGAGATGGGGTAACAAATATTGTTCTAAAACATTCGATGGAAAATATTTTGTTACATTTCATTTTGTCATGCAATTTGATATTTATGTGGCGAATCGTCCAAATCATTAGCGCTCATTTGAAAATAAACCAGGTTGGTACTGAAATAACTAAACCTGTTGCGCTGTCACAAAATAGAAGTGCTGTAAGTATAGCTTACATGTAGAACGTTTTGTATAGTGTACAAGCTCATTTTATTCAATTTTAGATAAGCATGTACTAAACATGTCAAAGTCTGGAAACATTCAACAAGTGTTTAAAATTAGCTGATATTGCATGACAAGTGCTTTCGTGAAATTCCAACAGTCATTCCATTACAAAATAACGAAAAATAAACGACAAATACTGATTTTATATGACTGTCATAATGCTATTTTTACCCGCGTTCATTCTGCCTAATGCCCGTGTTCGGTTTGTCCGTTTTTGATATTTGCCCGCGTTTCGTTGTGTCCATATTTTGACACCACATACATGAATATTGCCATCGTACCCGTCATTGCGTGAATGACTTAGTTTGTGCTTTTGAGACAAGTTGCAGGACATATTTGCAAAGAGTCAGGTGCATTTTGTTATTTGAATTCTTTTTCTAACATCAAAATACATGTCCAGGTAAGTTCAAAACCTGAAAAGTACACACTTCATTTTCATTTTATTAAATAAATATATACTGTTTTACATCGCGTTTTCTACCGTAAATGCATAAATATATGAGGAATGATCGTATGCCTTAAATAATAAGTATCGCCTTTTCTTTATCGGAGAAAATAGCATTTTCCCTCGACCTACCTTAATCATTGTTTATTTTTCGGCGCCGCGTTCGTTGTGCCAGCTCCGGTTCCGTGTATTAGAATACCCGGTGTGATATTTATGCACTGGAGACAGTTTTGAGTTTGGTAGATTCTGGAATTTTGGGGAATATTTTCCTACCAAATACATTATTACAGAAACACTTCAAATAAATCTTTAAGTCACTTGTTATACAAACTAGATCTACAGTCAGATGGTATGGAAATGATGATGTTAGTGAGCTTAACAGGACTTTAAAAATTGAATGTCTTTTTTGCATCTTCCAGGATTGAAATAAAACACTGTTGTGTCTGTTTATATATTTAAAGAAGTACTATGTTGATAATAAATGTATAGATTTTCAGTGTTCAGACAAGGTGTAAGGGATTGCGTCTCTGGCCTGATATGGGGTCTTGGAATAATTTAATAATGAAAAAATAATATTTGAGTCTATCTGGGTTACCCTTGTGGAAATATTTTTAGTATTCAAGAAAGACAACTCTTTTCAAAGATAAGCATGTTTTATTACATTGTAGGTATTTGACAATATAGCCTATATTATAATTGAAGAAAGTGAAGAAGGACAGTCAGAATATCACTTATGGAAACAGATATTTATAATGATAGACTTGTTATGCTGTGGTGCTATTATGTTTCCTGTTGTATGGTAAGCATTTCAATAGATTTATTTACCAGGAATCTATTCTGGCCACTTGCTGTTTCTATAAAATGTTTTTAGATTTTTCTCTAAAAGTTTTTTGTTCCCTGTTAAGTTGAATATTTGTTTATTTCCAACAATATGTTAAATTTTGACTGGCCATTTTCAGTTAGCAGAAAAGTTGTGAATGGCGAGATTGGGTGCCTGGCGAGAATGGGTTCTCAGCCATTATGTGTGAAGTATTTTTAACCAGGAGATTAAGAAGTTTGAATTTCCAGTAATATGATAGACTTAACTATTGTTTACTTTGCCACCAAACAGGTAGTTTGAATGTGGTGAATGTAAAGGTTAGTCAAAAAACTATCTGACTTGGTGATACCTATATACTGTAAACGTGGAAGTTTTCGTGTGGGGGTAATTTTCGCTTATTTCGCATTTGGGTAATTCGAATACTTTTAATAACAAACGTTTTATAATTAAATTTTGAAGATCCGCAAAAATTATAACCACGCGAAGGGTTTGGGAATGACACTTCGCGAAATTAACCCCCCGCTAAAATAACTACGTTTACAGTAGCTCACAGAGTCTTTTGTACTAGTTAATGTTCATGGAAAGGGTCACTGCATGATCAAGCCATGATAGTGTTGAAAAATTGATCACATAGTGCTGAACATGTATCATAAAAAATAAATTTTAGGTTCACCTTATATAGAAGTCAGGAACCAATTTAATAAACCCATATTGCTTTCTGAAGAAAATATTTACATGTACAATGAATTCATGAATATTTCATCAAAATATGTATCCTTCCAAAAAAATGCACTGTTATTAGTAAGGAAATCTTTTACAGACTTGTAGTTGTAAAGATTGATTGAATGTGTTGATTTTGAATTCATGCAAGAGGGGTAAAATCATTTTTGTTTGTTATGTTTCACTTTTCAAAGTTTGCATTGTTAGTAAATGGATTAAACACAGTTGGAGTAGAAATGCGACCAATTAACTCGCAAAGTGACTTGGTCCTATTATTGTCCAATAAATCTCTTTTCAAACAGTGTTTAATCCTTATAATTCTTTCAATAAGGTGATAAGTAATTAAATTCCTCTCTATATAATGCCAATTACACCAATTACACCTTTTTATGCTATTTGATTTTCTTGGCGTATGAATTTATGCAGTGAACTTAGATGTAGTTTGGTCAATGTCGTCTTTCAAAAAATAAATGACTTTCGAAATTGCTATCAGAAGTTGTTGCAGCCAATCATGTCAGTGTATTTCCTAATATGCAAATTGTATAAGAATTCTATAGCAATTATATTACTTATCTTCTTTCTCAGATGTTTATTGTTCTATTTTTAGGTCCATAAGACATTTAACAGAAGCCTCAAATACAGATGGGAAAGCTGCAATATGTCTCCTCAAACTTAAACTGTTTAGACAATTTTATATAATGGTATGTAATATAGAAAGTAAAGTGTTTTCTCACAAAGAATGTTTTGATAACCTAGGAGTAAAATGTTTTGTTTTGCAAAGATGGTATTACAAGTGGTCACATAAGCTTTATTTTTTAGTTCAGTATTTTAAATCCATAGCCTTTTTGCCATTCATGTCATTTTGCTTCAAAACCATATCTCATGTAACTGGAATGCAGTCTTTAGTTTTCATTAATTGCACTTTTTCCTGTATGAACTGATTCTAGACAAGAGTGAGTGTACAGCTCACAAAGGATACCATTTGTTTAACATTGTGCATATTGTTTGAAGATAAAATAAACACACAGATAGAATGTTTTAAATGTGATAGAATTGAAACTGGTCAAAACATTTAAATATTGGTCTGATAAACCACAACCAAAACTATTAGAAGGCTTGAGTATTGGTTTAAAATTGTTCTAATACTTGTACAGTATTTATTGGGGAGGGGAGGGTTTAGCCTGTTTATCGGCTATCAGTTCTCTTCTTTTTAGCTCAGTGTGAGCTTTTGCCATCACTTGGCGTCCGTCGTCCGTCCGTCGTCCGTCTGTCGTCCGTCCGTTAACTTTTCACATTTTCATCTTCTCCTCTGAAACCACTGAAGCAAATTCAACCAAACTTTACAGGAATGATGTACTAAAGGTCCTTTACAAAGATTGCTCATTTCCTTCCAATCCGTTAAAAAACATGGCTGCCAGCGTAGAACTTTAGGTTTAACATTGGACCCTATGGGAAAATCTCTCTCACATTTTCATCTTTTCCTCTTAAAACCCCTGAAGCTAATTCAACAAAACTTTACAGGAATTATATACTAGAGGTCTTCCAGTAAGAATGGTCATTTTGTTCAGATCCGATGAAAAACATGGCCGCCAGCGTAGAACTTAGGTGTAACATTGGACCCTATGGGAAAAATCACATTTTCATCATTTCCTCTGAAAGCGCTGAAGCAAATTCATCAAAACTTTACAGGAATGATGTACTAGAGGTCCTTCACTAAGAATACTCATTTTGTTCTAATCCGATATTAAACATGGCTGCAAGCGCGGAACTTAGGTTTAACATTGGACCCTATTGGAAAAATCACATTTTCATCTTTTCCTCTGAAAGCGCTGAAGCAAATTCATCAAAACTTTACAGGAATGATATACTAGAGGTCCTTCACTAAGAATACTCATTTTGTTCCGATCCGATATTAAACATGGCTGCAAGCGCGGAACTTAGGTTTAACATTGGACCCTATGGGAAAAATAACATTTTCATCTTTTCCTTCACTAAGAATGCTCATTTTGTTCAGATCCAATAAAAAAACATGGTCGCCAGCACAGAACTTTGGTTTAACATTGGACCCTATGGGAAAAAATCACATTTTCATCTTTTCCTCTGAAATTGCTGAAGCAAATTCAACAAAACTTTACAGGAATGATGTACTTCAGGTCCTTCACTAAGATTGCTCATTTTGTTCCGATCCGATAAAAAACATGGCCGCCAGCACAGAACATAGTTTTACATTGGACCCCATGGGAAAATTACATTTTCATCTTCTCCTCTGAAACAGATAAAGGAAATTCAACCAGACTTTACAGGAATGATGAATGGAAGGTCCTTTACAAATATTGCTCATTTCGTTCCGATATGATAAAAGACATGACTGCCAGCACAGAACATAGTTTAACATTGGACCCTATGGGAAAATCTTATTTCATCTTCTCCTTTGAAACGGGTGAAGCAATTTCAACCAAACTTTACAGGAATGATGTACTAAAGGTCCTTTATAAAGCTTGCTCATTTTGTTCCGATCTGATAAAAACATGGCGGCTGCTTCATAGTTTAACATTGGACCCTATGGGAAAATCACATTTTCATCTTCTCCTCTGAAATGGCTGAAACAAATTCAACCAAACTTTACAGGAATGATGAATGGAAGGTCCTTTACAAAGATTGCTCATTTCATTCTGATCTGATAAAAAACATGGCTGCCAGCATGCAACAAAGTTTAACATTGGACCCTGTGGGAAAATCACATTTTCATCTTCTCCTTTAAAGACCAAACTGCCGTTTCATTTCTACCATTGATTTTTTTCTCAAATTTTGTGACAAAGTAGTTTGTGACCTGGAAGAAAAATTTCGGCGAAAAAAATTGGGTTTCACAGACTTAATTTTGTCGCTATGGTAACTCGAAGTTGGCAGTGTTTTCAGAATTATCGTTTTCGTTCACACTTTCTTTAAATGAATGTTATTTCTTTATTTTGAAACTTAGAATCACAATTCTTTTTTCTGGAAGAAATATAGATCAATACGTGTACAATTCAAATTAAAAACTTTTATTTGTATGACAGTGGGGTGTTAAGAAATAACAATATTCGGTTTCCCGCCAAAAATTACTTGTAAGATCAAAATAAAGTTATCCGTATAAAAAAAAATTGACCGTTGATTTTTCAACGATAATCAGGTCATAACTAAATCTTCCCGTATTCTTTACATTGATATGAAAAATATCATATGTCAATTAAAAAAAAAGTTATAAGCATTTTAGTCTCCTTTTTATCGTTTGTTTGCCAGAATTACGTTATCCACCTATTAGAAAAATGAATCTGACGTCATAGTACAGATTTCCCGCAAAAAGTTCTTTGGTCACTTGAACGAAGCGAACATTTTTCCAGATGTCAATAGCACCGAATATAATGACAGTCTGTGATATGTGTACATCCTATAAAGATCTAAAATCAATAAATCTGGGTATCCAAGTCTAAAGAATTGCATAACTTTTTAATGATCAGACTTTGACTGAAAGTTTGTATTTCAGCATGGTTTACCGGTATATGTGCTGTCTTGAAAGAAAACTGTTTTAATGAATCGATCATAGCTGTATAAAATATATAATCACTAAAATACGCCAGGCAGTAACCAAAATATTAACCGAAATTTGTTGCGATGAAAACGAAGAACGCTTACGGTTTAGACCCTACCGTTATTTCCGAATAGTCGGAGGACCAAAGTTTGGAGTTTCTGCTCTTTTCCAACGTTTTCACTCCACCTTTTAATTTCAGTCTAATAGTATATGATGTAAGTGTTAAATGTATTGGAAAGACAAAATATTTTTGTCGTAACACTGGAGACAAAGTGTTTAATTCTAGAGACAATATGTAATGGTTTTAGTTGTATAAAGTATTAAGTAGACAACAACAAAAAATTCGGTTTAAGTTGTACTTGGGATATCAAAATGACACAGAAGAGACGAGTTTAGATTTTAGCTGCACTTATGAGGCAAATTGTTTTTCAAAGTCACCATGTGAAAATCTTGTTAATAGCTCGTAGGATTCTTTGATGTTTCATTATCTAGATATGGAAGGATGTTTAAGCTTTGTAATCATATAATTTTTAACCGGGTTTTCCATCGGAAAAATCCGTTTATTAAAATGGTGAAAATGGCGGGCGGGCGGCTGCCAAATGGGTACATCATTTGTCCGGAGAAAATCTCCTACAGTATTTGAGACAGGAAGTTTTTATTTTGCAGATGAATTGTACATATATCAAAGGTGTGCATGGTACTTTGATTTTGATTTTTGATAATTTATGTAAAAAATATCAGTTGTTGAAACTTAGTCATTTTTACGTCAAATTTTCAACAATAGGGTACCCCCTTTGTCCGGAGCAAATCTCCTACAGTATTTGAGACAGGAAGTTTTTATTTTGCAGATCAATTGTACATATCTCAAAGGTGTGCATGGTACTTAGATTTTGATTTTCGATAATTTATGTCAAAAATATCAGTTGTTGAACTTAGTCATTTTTATGTCAAATTTTCATCAATAGAATACCCCTTTGTCCAGAGCAAATCTCCTACTGTATTTGAGACAGGAAGTTTTTATAATGCAGATCATTTGTACCTGTATCAGAGGTGTGCACAGTACTTTTATTTTCCTTTTTGATTAAAATCCAAGTTGCTGAACTTTCAGAAATAGGCTACATTGGTGGAAGGTTAAACATTGAAAATTAATGAAAATTTAAGTACATTTCAGATATTCATGGTCAACCCATGTGTAAGATATACTGTCCATGTAAAAGAAAACCCGGTTTGCTGTCACATTGACAGCTTTCCTCTTGTTATTAATTCAAAAGCGTGAAATATTTATGCTTTTAAGCTTTTACACATCAAAATTGTTCATGATTTATGTAAAAGATGATTTAGCACAACAAATATGACCCGTGCATGATATTTAAACCGAGAATAGATACTAAAATCAGGAAATCAATTTTCAAAAATATCCATCCAAATTTCAAAACCTACAAGTGTAAGTATATTTCTGTGCTCTGCTATATTTACTACTTGTGTTTGAAATAGGTGTGGTTAATGGTTCGAACACGGATGTTGAGCGTATGGCATTTGCGCCAATTTTTTGAAAATTTCCAATGATTTCATCTTTTCATATGCGCCGATTCTTTATTTAAACATTGACAGGTAATCTAAATCAAATCGGTGCATTTCATTTGCGCGAATAGGCCTTTCAATTGCACGAAAATAATCTTTCAATTGCATGAGAAAACACATTTCATCTGCCCGAGTTTTTTACCTGTAATTTACCTGTAATCAACCTGTAACTTTATTGAATGGAACTTCTTCCATCAGCCAGTAAGTATTGATAGACATTTATTCAAGAAATGTCTGAAATAAATGAATATCAATATCTTCTGTTTCCCCTGTCCACTGCAGGGAGATTGAAGTAGGGTTTTGGGCAGGATTTACCATTATGTTCCACTTGAAAAAAGTTCTGTTGGAACAAACATTTGCATAGAATTACTTCCTTTTGTATTTATTTACAAAATCGCCAAAGCCCCCTGAAAATCAAATGGTCGTCCCCTTAGATATTGTTTAAACCGGCTAGAAAATACTATACGTCGCCCAAGAGGACTTGTAATCCCGTATTCAAAGTTAGTTCTGGGGGTATAGTAAGTCTTTTGAAATAGTGTTGGATTTGTAATATCGGCCTTTACGTTGTTTTTTTGTTTTTTGTTTTCATATATATATACGTTAAGAGCTATTACTGTCGACATTATTTTTATTTCAACATATTTTATACGGTATATTTTGAATAGATCACCTGAAATTAACAAGCCCAGTTATAAATCGGTGCAAATGAAAAAAAAAAAAAAAATCAGAGCAAATGAAAGAAAAAAAAATCGGCAGAAATGCAAAACGCCGCGGATGTTGTCATTGCTGAACTTTAGGAATTGTTTCTAAATGGAAATGTTGAATGCGAAGACATTCTTCATTTCTTAGAGATACAAAAACACAAGATTTTTGTGTTGCCTATGTGTTTGTGGTACTGAATAGTGGCGGTATGTAAACATTTTAAAATTTAATCTCGGTGAAATGAAACTTATGACACTCACTTGACCATCGCAATAAATGTGCCCAAACCTGATCTTACTAAATCTAGTGCTTTTACATTAAGAACAGACTGAATTACATGTACTGCATCCATTGCGGAGTTCAAATGTCAGCAGTACAGGTTAAAAAATTATCCGTTTTTCTCCTTCTACCCAAATTGTTTTCGAAAGTTTGTTTGTTTCCTGTTAGATCCGTGAATTAATTTTTAACATATCAATTGCTGTTTGGCACTTTTCCCCCCTTTCCCGTCACAGATTTTTCACGCTTTTTAATAAACCGCCCTCTCAAGTAGTAAGCCATTTTATTTTTTTTTTAAATATCGTGAAAGTAAAACGCTGTTTCGCAGATTTTCTACAAGACGTCTTAGGAAACAATGTAAATGCGCTGTTATATGCGTACAAACAATAGGCTGTTTGGTCTTTAAAACCTCTAAAGCAAATTCAACCAAACTTTACAGGAATGAAGAACTAAAGGTCCTTTACAAAGAGTCCCTCATTCCGTTCTGATCAGATGAAATCAAAGCTCCCATGGAGCCGAATCTCGAAGCCCTGAAAATCTACACATGGCAAAACTATGAAGTCATCCAGTCATCCAAAGAACTGCTGCATACGTCTGCATGTATTAAGTTATTCCGTAATATGTGAAAATAATCGGATTGTGTGATTTCCGCACGTCGATTTCATTGCTATAAATATATGCAATACACTGTCACAGGTAAACAAATGTTATTTTCATCTTTGACAAATAACTGTGCTACATGTTCGTTGATCCGAGACACAATATAAAAAAAAAACTAGTAATTTGATAAACATGCATATTGTTTTCAATTTAATATTACAACACCGTATTCAACTCAACAAAATGAAGAAATAAAACTTAAAAACACAATGTACATGATGTAAATGATTTTGAAAGAAACTTGCACACTATATTTTATCGGAAGCAAGAAGATCATCTTTTAGAGCTGTTAATAGTCTTGAAGCCTCACATGATTTTTTCTTGTCATATTAACATCTCTCCAGCCATTTCATGGCTTCGAGATGAAAATGGCTACCAGCAAGGAATATAGTTTAAAATTGCACATTACAGAAAAATCACATTTTCATCTTCTCCCCTGAAACCTCTGTAGCAAATTCAATCAAACTTTATAGGACTGATGTAGTAAAGGTCCTTTACAAAGATTGCTCATTTTGTTCTTATTTGACAAAAAACATGGCGGCCAGCAAGGAATGTACGTTTTACTTTACATTGGACTGTATGGGAAAAATCACATTTTCATCATCTTCTCTGAAACTGTTGAAGCAAATTGTATTGGAATGATGAGTAGAAGTTCCTTTGCAAAGTTTACTTTTTTCAATAGGACAGAAAAAAACACAGTTGCTAATAGAGAACATAGCCAAACATCAGACCTCCATTGGTAAAAAAACATCATTTTTGGTCTTCCATGGCAGAGAAGTATTTTGTCAGGTGAGCGATACAGGCTCAATCTCTGAGCCTCTAGTTATATCCCTTCTCTGCTGAGATTGGCGTACAACAACAATTAATCTATCCCATCTCTTTTTGCATAGAATTGTGTAGAAAAAATATAACAATAAATACCAAATTTTTTAAAGAAGGTCATAACATAATGGTTTACTGATCAGATGTTTTAAGGTTAACTGTATTAACATAGTTTTATTGTTATATTTCAGGTTGTCTGTTACATATACTTTACAAGAATTATAGTATATTTAATCAGTGTAAGTATTTGTTGCACAATATAATTTCTTATTAAAGGTAGGTAGATACTGTTGCACTGCAGAGTTTGATGTCGCATCGGAAAGCCTCAGACTCAGATGTCAAAATACTGTTCTGTTCCGAAAATAAAACTAATAGCTTTATTTTCGGACCGGAACAGTAATTTGACATCTTTTCCCTTGTGACATCATAATTTACTGACAGGTGTGAAATGTCATATTTCCTCCTCTTTGCCACAAATTAGCCTGTAAATGATGTTAAATCTGGACACTGTGTAAAGTACCTCTGTTAAAAGCCTGGTGGCATTAAGTTTTTTCATTTTAGCCCATAGATCATATCATAAATCATCTTTTTAGAATTGTGTAGAAAAAAAAAGATATATATATATATATATATATAAAATTCTCATGAATAAAAGGTTCATTTCCATTAACCTAAAAATTGCCCTGCCATATTTTTCCTGTGCATTCTGTGTAAATATACATGTACATTGTAGTTATATATAATTAGAAAAAGTAAAAAATATGCAGGCTTGATCTCAACTCTAGAAAAAACAATGGTGACTCATACTTTGTGTTGCAGATTTCAGGGTAGTATGATGGAGTCTTCAATTTTGTTCATCTTTTACAAAATCTCGTGGATAGAAAATTAGTGTCCATCTACCTTAAATACACATACACTTGAGTCTAGTATATTCCCTTTGTAACATATTTGTTTTCAACAACAAAAATAAGACATACTGACAAAGCAAATGATGATGGCAGTGGGTGCATCATAAACTTTTTAAAAGGAAATATCAAGGAAACATCTTTATTGATATTTGATGAATTAAAATACAGTGTGATTTGGCCGTTTAATATATATGGAAAGTTTTTGGGACAGGGAATTCGTACAGGGCAATTAAATTTGCGATATTGGTATAGTAATGCTCCGTTTTCTATGTCTTTCTCACATTTGTTAACTATTTTCTTTTAAGACTATTAATTTTAATCCTGTACAAATAAAAATAAACACAGTACAACTCAGAAAATTTTCCAAAAAATATCACTGTGCTAAATAAATAGTTAAATATTACTAGTCATCTGAGAAATAGTACTTGTCAGCTGAACCTGGTTTGAGCTTGTGAGACTAACGTCACAGGACAGAACCTTGACGATATGGGTTGTAACTTCAAGGAGATTTGTTAACAATGTGATAGTGCCAGAAATTTCTAAAAACTGAAATTAAGTAGAAATCTGTTTCACTCTGTCCTTGACATTTTAAAAATGAAATTTGCATCCAGAGTCGATAATACCCATTTGTAAAAAATAATGCCTGTAATTGTAAGTCATCAGTTAATAAATGTGTCATCAAATGGGTATTTTCATTTAAATCCTGTATAATATTTTATGAAAGGACATGGAGTATATGAACATGAGACCACAACACATATGTTAACTCCAACTGCATTAATTTTTGGAAACTAATTCATCATCAGCAGCATTGTACAGTCCTTGTACAGTCATACACATGTATTTGTTTCTTTCACCTTCAATGGCTTTGCCTTGGGCCAATACAGATGACCTCAACCCAATACGACTGTACCTGGACATTATACATGATTAATATGAAAATAGTAGTTAAAAGTTTTATTTTGTGAAAACTCAGTTTGTGATGAGATGAAATTGAACTGATGACAGCAAGTTGGTAAAACTAAAGGGAATCAATATTATAGTTTTTGTACAAGCAATACACAAATGTGCATTTGTATGTTTCAGATAAAAGATATTTTATGTTTTAATTTACACATGCATCTTTTAAGGAATGCAAAAGAAATTAAATCCAGAAGTTGCAGATACTTGAAAAGAATTGTCAATGTGCATTAAAAGTGGCACATTCATAAAAGCATTACATGTACTACAATATTCATACAAAATTTACAGTGACAAAGTTTGTAAATATAGTCTGTAACATTGTTTCCAGTTTATACCGTATTTCTCAAATGGAGATACATGTAGTTTAATTTGTCACATTTTAAAGTTTGGGGTTTACCGAGAACTTTAGAAATGTGAAAATCTATCGAGATTTGAAAAATTATGGTAATAAACTTTAAAACATGTAGAGATTGTTTCTCTAATTTATACTGATTTATTATATTTTTATTTTTATATTTTATTTTTAAACATTTTTAATAAAAATGTCATATTACCAATAAATTGAGTAATATTAGTCATAAAAATGCAAAAACCATTTCGCTAGACAATCATGCAGGTGTTAATTTCATCAACATCTGGTTGCACTATTTCTAGAAACTGACAGCAGACATTTACATGATTGACCAATCGCCAACTGAGAACAAATTTATAAACATGTTAGTGATTGTTTCGATAACTAATCGATCAGGAGGTGTTTTGAATTTGCTTGAAATTAAAGAATACTGCATAATCATCAAACACAACACCACATATAAATGCAGAAAAATAATGAATATATAGAAGAAAAAATTGACGACTGTTTTGAGTTATTAAAATTAGTTTCATTTTCTGATTGTGCAATGTCTTGCTCAGAAGAGTGAAATATTTATGAGTCATGGTTTTAAATCATTGTGTATGTGTATTTAAGTGAAATCAAAGGTTTTACATGTCGTTTGAAATGTTGCATAGGGATAATGATAAAATCTCAGGAGGATGTCCATGGGAAATTTGGGCAGTGCCAGGCACATGACAAATTATGTTTTGAAAAATCTGTTCCCATTTTGGAATCACAAACACATATAATCTTCAAAATTAACTTTGATTTTAAATTAACAACTCTGATTTTAGAGAGTTTCATAATAAAGTTAGCACTCAAAAATATGGGGAGATAACTCATTGATTTGTATGAAATTAAGTTGCTTTGTTAAGGAATTTAAATATCAAATTTGAGCCTTCCATGTAGATATTGAAAATTGCCTTTCTGTTTGGACATTAGTATAAGCTAAGCTTTTGAATAGAGTCTGTAGGTATCGTCGAATTTTGAAACTTCCAGGTACATTTTTTGTACCTGGAAGTTACATTTTGCACAATAATATATGACGTTCTAAACAAAAGATTAAACGTCATAATCTTAAAACGTCATTTTTTGGCGGGTTAAGTTTTCAATTTTCAATTTTATCACTAAATCTTGGTGTCACATGACGAGACTTACAGACCCTATAGAACCCAAAAATTAGGTTGGAAAACTCAACAGATATACCATGAGCCAGCCACGATATAGGATCTGCATAATTTCTTCATGGACAGTCTCTGAAGTGTTAAATTTTATAGAAATATTAAACTGCATTTTGTTATCTTACAGATAATATCACCATTCCAGTATGAATGGTTAGACAAAATGTTTAAGGAGTTGGCTACCCTGGCATTCTTCGTTATAACTGGGTACAAATTCAGACCAGCTTCACTCAACCAATGTAAGTGTTTAATTTTATAAAAATGTAAAACTGTATTTTGACGTCTTTCAGATAACAGTACCATTTCAGTATGAATGGTTAGACCAGCTGTTTAAGGAGTTAGCAACCCTGACATTCTTTGTAATAACTGCTTTTAAATTCAGACCAGCCACAGACAACCCATACCTCCAGGTGCCAACTGATAGTGATGAAGAGGTGGAGATGGAGGAAGTGTAAGTTTAAATTATTCCCCTTTGATAAAATCTACACTCCTCCTTACTGCGATAATCCATTGTAAATTTGACTTAATTTTTGGTATTTTTTACTTCAGATACCCAGTGATAGTAATGAGATGATGAAGTGATGAAGTGGATATTTTTGGATTATGCCCCTCAGATAAAATTATCAGTCCTACCTACAATATGATACATTTCTGTATAAGTTATGTACAGTTTCAGATTCTCTGAAATTTCATATGAAATTCCATTTATTGGTTCAGGAATAGTAGTAGTTGGGAAATCAATACCTCTGGCAAAAATGCTTTGCTTAGTCCATTGTATGGCTATGGGACATCAAAAAAATTTGTCAGATCAAATCAAAATCTAAAATAGGAGGTGCACTATGTCATCATATGAAGAGGTTCCCTTAGTTTCATCAAATGCATTTAAATACTTTAGGAGGAGTTACAGATGACATACAAATACCCCTAATGATAATTTAAAAGAAAGGATTTTTTCGGATTGAGTTGTAGATAGCCTATCAGCCTCATCCCCAGGCCATGACAATGAACTGCTAAGTCCATCAATGATGTGGAAACTCAGAAATTGGTGGGATCCAAATGTAAAATAGAGGTGCACAGTGTGGCATCATGCATGGCTAAGTCCATGTATGGCCTTATGAAACCTTAAAAATTAGGCACATCAAAATCTAAAATACAGTGATGAAAGTTTTCCGTGGATCCTCAGATTTCCGCCTTTTTGCTTTCAAGCTGCTCCATTATATTTGTTTCCTTTACTATATACCTACTTCCAGTGTAGTGGATTTCCGCTTTTTTCTATCAATCATAATTTCATCTCTGAAAATAGGAGGTGCACTATGGCATCATATAATAAATATTTGTATACAAGAAACAAAGCTCATTGTTTAAGGCTTCTTGGTGACTTTGAGATGTAGAATAACAATAAAATTGTTGTTCCTTTGCTTGGATCTACCATTTATTTGTGGAGACTTTGTCTCATGTGCATTTACACCATATTCTAGTTTATTACATATTTTGAAAAATTGTAATTTTGGACCTTTTGACCCCTTATTGCTTGGAATCGGTAAGAACTATCTGTTTGCATACTACAGAAAGCTTGTAACAGGAAGAATCCAATGTATCCTATTTAGATTGTTCCTTTTTAGCTCGCCTGACCCAAAGGGTCAGTGTGAGCTATTGCCATCACTTGGCGTCCGTTGTCCGTTGTCTGTCGTCCATCATCCGTCCGTCGTCCATTAACTTTTCACATTTTCATCTTCTCCCCTGAAACCACTAAAGCAAATTCAACCAAACTTTACAGGAATGATGTATGCAAGGTCCTTTACAAAGATTGCTCATTTCATTCAGATCCGATTACAGCAATTTTCCTATTACTGAATGCACTCACAATAGAAAATTTGGTAGCTCTCCAGGTAGTTACAACAGGTTTCTCAATAGAAGTTTGACCCTCAAGGAAGAAAGGTCACATAGCCATTCATTGTATTTGTCCTGGATATGGACCAGTTTACCTGGGGTCAATTTCAACAGGAAACAAGTCAAGTTCACCCAAAGTTGTATTTAATATTGAAATAGCCAATCAAGCATAAACATGCATTTTTTTCATACAATAAGATAAGCAATCACAAAGTTGTACTATTACTGTTTAAATTTAGTCTATATAAAGTTAATCCCTTCTCTTTGTTTGTTCCAATACATAATAATAGTTCAAATGTACTTTATCTCTGTAGGTGAAATCAACATCAGGTAAACTGGCACATACCCAACTACATGTATGAATGGGCATTTGGTGACCTTTCTACCTTGAAGGCCAAACTGCTATTGAAAAACCTATTTAATTACCTGGAGAGCTACCAAAAATCCTATTGAAACTGCATTCAGTAAAAGGAAAATTGCTGTAAAACCCGGCAGCCAACTCGGAACTTAGGTTTAACATTGGACCCTATGGGAAAAATCACATTTTCATCTTCTGCTCTGAAACCACTGAAGCAAATTCAACCAAACTTTACAGGAATGATGTACTAAAGGTCCTTAACAAAGATTGCTCACTTTGTTCCGATCTGACAAAAAACATGGCCGCCAGCACGGAACATGGATTAACATTGGACCCTATGGGAAAATCACATTTTTAGCTCACCTGACCCGAAGGGTCAGTGTGAGCTATTGCCATCACTTGCTGTCCTTCTTCCGTTATCCTGTGTCTGTTGTCTGTTAACTTTTCACATTTTCATCTTCTTCTGTAAAACCTCTGAAGCAACTTCAACCAAACTTTACAGGAATGATGTACTAAAGGTCCTTAACAAAGATTGCTCATTTCCTGCTGATCCGATAAAAAACATGGCCGCCAGCACGGAACATAGTTTCACATTGGACCCTATGGGAAAATTACATTTTCATCTTCTCCTCTGAAACCACTGATGCAAATTCAACCAAACTTACAGGAATGTTGTACTAAAGGTCCTTTACAAAGATTGCTCATATCATTCCGATCCAACAAAAAACATGGCTGCCAGCACGGAACTAGGGTTTAACATTGGACCCTATTTGAAAAATCACTTTTTCATCTTTTCCTCTGAAACCGCTGAAGCAAATTAAACCAAACTTTACAGGAATGATGTATGGAAGGTCCTTAACAACGATTGCTCATTTCATAACAATCCGATAGAAAACATGGCGGCCAGCCCGGAACATAGTTTAACATTGAACCCTTTGGAGAAAATCACATTTTCATCTTCTCCTCTGAAACCACTGAAACAAATTTAACCAAACTTTGCGATGTACTAAGGGTTCTTTACAAAAATTGCTCATTTCATTTAGATCCAATAAAAAAATGGCTGCCAGTGCAGAACATAGTTCAACATTGGAGCCCGGTATGAGAAAACCATCCTTTTCATCATCTTCTCTGAAACTATTCAAGCAAATTTAACTAAATGTATAGAAGGTCCTATGCAAAAATTACTCATATCAATAGGATTAGAAAAAAAACACGGGTGCTAGTGGAGAACAAAGCTAAACATTAGACCCCATTGGTATTAAACATCATTTTGGGACATGCATGGCATAGAAGCATTTTGTCAGGTGAGCGATAGAGGCTCATTCTCTGAGCCTCTAGTGTTCTTCTGCTCTGAAACAGCTGAAGCAAGTTCAACCAAACTTTACAGGAATGATGTATGGAAGGTCCTTTACAAAGATAGCTCATATGTTTCTGATCTGTTAAAAGACATGGCCATTAGTGTGGAACTTATGTTTAACATTTGACCCTATGGGAAAAAATCACATTTTCATCTTCTGCTCTAAAACAGCTGAAACAAATTTAACCAAACTTTACAGGAATGATGTACTAAAGGTCCTTAACAAAGAATGCTCATATCCTTCCAACCCAACGAAAAACATGGCCCCAGCACGGAACATGGTTTAACATTGGACCCTATGGGAAATTCACATTTTCATCTTCTCTTCTGAAACCACTGAAGCAAATTCAACCAAACTTTACAGGAATGATGTATGGAAGGTTCTTTACAAAGTTTGCTCATTTTGTTCCAATCCGATAAAAAACATTGCCTCCAGCGGGGAACTTGGGTTCAACATTGAACCCTATGGGAAAAATCACATTTTCATCTTCTGCTCTGAAACGGCTGAAGCAAATTAAACCAATTAACTTGACCGGAATTATGTACTAAAGGTCCTTAATAAATTGCTAATTTCCTTCCAATCCGACAAAAAACATGGCCGCCAGCACAGAACATGGTTTAACATTGGACCCTATGGGAAAATCACATTTTAATCTTCTCCTCTGAAACCACTGAAGCAAATTCAACCAAAATTTACAGGAATGATGTATGGAAGATATTCTGCAAAGATTAATCATTTTGTTAAGATACATCAAAAACATGGCAGTCAGCGCAGAACTTATATTTAACACAGGACCCTATGGGAAAACATCATTTTCATAACTACTCTGAAACCACTAAAGTAAATTCAACCAAACTTTACAGGAATGATGTATGGAAGGTCCTTCACAAGGATTATTCATTTTATTTCAATCCGACAAAAAACATGGCCACCATGCTGAACATTGAAAACCCTGTTGTTCAGCATTTTATCTGCACTGAAGAGACATAAGTTGTCGAAATGCGCATATGCAGAATCAAAATTCACAGTAACTTCGGTATTTAGTTATTTGTCAGGTGAGCGATACAGGCTCAGTTTTTGGGCCTCTAGTTTGTTAAAACTCATGTCCCCCTTGCATTGTTATGACATCTGTATTAGAAAAGATTTTGATAACCCATACACTCATATAACCAGAGGCAGAAATGGAAGAAGTTGAATCCCTTTTGATTGTAAATTATTAATTTCCTTCCTGTAATTAAAATATGGCTTTTTATTTTTCAGTTATAAATTTGCTTAGTACTAATTGCTTTTATTGTGTTTCAGGGTAACTCAGTCAGGAATGTATGAGGGAATCACACGAGTAAATAAGAAGATGGAAGAAGGGGGAACAACTCCAAAACAAAGGGAGAGCAGCCATGAATATGACTGAAATGCAAGAACTAATTTATTTGTAAGATATGTGAGTGGGATTTATGTGAGAGGCTTTGAGTGGTAGATGTGTATCATTTTTATTCTGTGATGTTGGGTTAACTTTTCCTGTGATTTTGGGTAAACTTATGACTTTTGTCAGTATTATAGGTGTTGTCTGGTAACATGATGTTCAAATGTGAAAAAATGTTATTTTGATAGAATACTGATAATGCTAATATGTACAATAGACCATTTCACGATAACTGCGGTCCTGAATTTTGCACATGCACTCAAATGCCTTTCAGAAGGTAGAATGCAATGTCATAAAATATGTGACGTCTTGATTAATTGTTCTACAATGTCATTTTTACAGGAACTGTTTTTATTTTCCACTCAAAATCACAGGAATGCAGTTATCGTGAAAGGATCTATTGTTTGTGTGCTGTTTTACAAATTTTTATGTCCTTAACAAAAATGACAGAAGCAAGTTGTAGTTCAGTCATTTTGTCTGTCGATTCACCTCTTTTGTCAGGTCATCATAGTTGCCTCAAGACTCTAGCCTTGCCATGATGTGTATATACATGTCTTCAGAAAAAACGGGTGTCATTTTATAATTTAAATGTATATTTCAGATATCCTGCATGTATGATTCAAAACAAGGTTTGTGTGTCATAATTCCCATCTTGCATACACCTGTTTTAGTTTTCTTAAGGTTTGAAAAATGTTTTGGTTAAATACATAGACAGTTGATCATCTATGGCTCGAACTGTAATAACACCAACACCATGGATATCTTCAACCCTTTTTCTAGAACATTTCTACAAATTTAAATAAAGTTTGATGTCAATAGCTTGAACAACTTTCTTACTCAAACATCCCTCTAGCTGGAATTGTTTAAATCCATCACTTCTGTATTTGTGCCCTCTAAGATTGCCTGCACTTTAATTTTACATTCTATGTCGGATATCACCTTTGCCACACCAGAAGGCGAGGTTCTTCTCAAAACGGCTGATTTTTATGACAACAGAATGTGAAATACATCTGGATGTATACAACGTCACTGTGAAAAGGGTGTGATTAAGCCAATATGGAGGAAACGGTGTGGCAGAGCTGATAATCTGATGGAGGAAGAGCTATGCATCTCTGTTTCAGAGATTGGTATTTTGGAACACTTGTAAAAATTTAGAAAAACAAAAATTTGTTGCAAAATGATTGTATATGCATTTCCAATTTAGGTGTGTGAAAATCCCTTTTCAAACAATTTGACTTTTGACCTGCAACAATCAGCGTATTTATTTTTACCCACAATGCAGTACTTTCTGAAACAGCATACACGTATAAAGGGGACTATAATAAAAAGAAGACACGAATAGCTATCAGACCCTTTAATAATTTCATTTGTCCTGAAGATTAAATTTTTGAATCATGCAACTTCTGAAATTTCATTTGCACCAAAAAGATCAATAAAATGCCACTGCTTAGTCATCTAATTTTTGGGGTTAAAATGGGGATTGGCAATAAGTTGAAGTAGCTTTTTACATATGATAAAAGGAAAATTGTGAAAAAAAACACTTTCAAAAACTGTGAGGTTTCACAAAATATGTTAAAATGACAATATAATTGCATTTACTGTGTTTTTACTCTAGGATATTGAGAAATAAAGTTGAGTTCAGACATAAATGTACTTGATGGCTAGTTTTTTTTTGTCAGCCAAATATGGCAAATTTTCTGTTTCTTATTTCTTGATTATGTTCTTGCCCAGAAAACAGATACAGTTTATTATACTAAAAAATGTCAGTTTGTTTACTTTGATAACAAGTGTATAGTGCTGTTATTTATTTATTTGTGTATATATTTGTACAGTAGTCCCCCTCTTGAGAGGCCCCCCTCACCAAAGGCCACCCCTTATTTAAGGCCAGAAACCTCGTGCATTAACTGATTTCAGTGCAAATTGACCCCTCGCCAACGGCCACCCCTCTGACGCGATCAGCGGCCACATATTCTGTCCCTAAATGGTCCAAATTCCCCCTTTTCAAAGGCCAAATCAGTAAGTAAGTAAGTAAGTAAGATTTTGATATAATCCAAACAGATTATCTCCTCATTTTTACATCTCAGCTTGTGTGTTGTTTTAACAATTAAATGTTAATTAACATTACAAGCACATCACCGGTTACCTGTCACTCAATTAAGGGAATTAACAAAGGAAACTCATTATATAATTTAATGACTTTTTGTGAATCATTTTAATTTTAAAGAATTAATCAACTTTATGATATATTTGCAAGCACAGGTAAACAAAAAACAATGACTAAACAGAAATAATTAAGGGCTCTGTAAAACTAAAGTGCAGTATGTGATTTTAATTAGCATTTTGATAAATTTGAAAATACTGATAATGTTAATAACCAATTTACAAATACATAAACTGTGTTGATGATTTTACATTTACTTATAATAATTAATAAAATAAAATAAATAAAATATAGATAACAAAAAATAAATCATGGACATTGTCTGACAAGGAATATATATATAATGCAATTCTATAAGTAACAATGAAGAATAATTATTCACTCCTGTGAAACATTAAACTAAAATGTTAACACAATGTAGGCTTGCCTTACATACATTGTGGTGGACTACCTAGCTTGATCATGCATCTCTATAAAAATGTTCCCACAAAATTTCAATCCCCTCACCAAAGGCCACCCCTCTCATAAGGCCAACTTTATGCTGCAAATAAGGTGGCCTTATAAGAGGGGGACTACTGTATAAAGCATAGCATAATTTTCTCTTCTACTAATTTTTGGTTACCATGACAATATATCTGAAGACAGAAGGATTTATTTATTTGTATTACAAGTGGAAAAGAATTTTTATACACTTGAAATATTAAATGGACTAGTTCCCAGGCCATGGCAGGTTGATAAATAACAGAATTATTAGGTAATTCAAACAGGACTTTGATTGTTTGATTAGTTGACAAAATTAAGATTTTTTGCAATATATTTTTTGGTGAAGATGTGTACCAGTTGGTCATTTAAATCACACATAAAGATTACTCCAAATGCTGAATTGGTTACACAGTGGGAACTAGAAGACTGTTGAGGCCATAGACAATAGACAATAAGTTTTCTGTCATCATCTTGTCATATGATATACATTTAACTGGCTAGACATATTAATGCAATATTTTGGTACCCATAAAGCGGTTTAACCCTACCGTTAGCTGTTGCTAGTGCTGGTACCAAGTCCAGCTATCCTGAGTTCCTATCATTGTCTATGTTTGTCTTTTGTCATTTTAATGTTTTCCTGGTGGATTGTGGCATGTGATTGTAATGTTCGGCCATTTTAAGGGCTATTCCATTAAAAAGGATGTACCAGGGTCGGAAGGCAGAAAATAAAAATTCATGTTGGTTCTTGTCAATTTTGTATCCTATTGCTATACTAATATTTGTCCATAACCCTTGGTTGTGTGGATAGAAGAAAATTGCCTTCCGACGCTGGTACATGCATTTTAATGGAAAAGCCCTAAGTGTTTCCTCTTATCTTTCCTTCACTAATGAAGACAATAGTCTTTTATTAATGTTGCAGTATACCTTTAATAATTGTTCTTAAAATAAAAAAAAAATATATGTAATTGTGTTATTTTAATATCTGAGTAAGAATTTTAAAATTTAACAATCATTTATTCTATGTAATAAAATGCTGACCTCAGTTGCTTAAGGGAGTATGAGTGTCAGATATCGGAAGCATTCGATATCCTCGGGTTTTATCCATTTAAACAGTTAAATTTTTTGTGCATGGATCATATTTTCTTGGTCATAGGTCACTTTAAAATGCATAAAATATACAGTGTATATAAATTTGATCAACTACAAATTTTATTTTCATATATTTAAAGGCCTATAAACTTCTTGTGCAGAGTGAAGGAAAAACTCTAGAGAGAACTTTTCCCACCAAAGTTTTGACATCTTATATCTCAAAAATTCCTACATGGATTTTCAATTTTTTTTGCTCAAGTTGTTCCATTAGCAGTGCTCTTTAAAACAAAAGGTTAGAATTTGAATTCTAATCACAAAATTTCTGACACTCCTACTCCCTTTATAGATCCTTATGTTGATTTAAGCCACATATTTCCTATGATATTGAGATTGGGTATTGACCTTGTTCGTTGTGTATTTTGACATTGTAAGATTGAACACACTATTGTATTAAGTTTTATATTACATTCATTCATAGAATGGTCTGAACAGCATTCCATGCTTTGATTTTACTATTGTTAGTAATGTGTCACAATTGTGTAGGCAACATGTAATAATCAACATCTCATGTACATGTCATGAGTGTGTCAGCTATATGTCATATGTATGTCAGCTACGTGTCATAAGAGTATAAAAATATATAAAAATGCACAAGAGTGAATAGTATGTAGATTTTCTGACAAGAAAGGGATTTTCTAGTCACACAACAGTTTTGTAAAAGTTTCTTTATTATTGTGTTGCCTAGGTTTATGAAATGGTGACATATAGGGATCACTATGCGCTGTCTTGCCCCTGTTGTCATCGTGGTGGATGTCACAAAACATTTTCTCAGGAACCACATATCCAAGCCTTCTGTCTTCCGCAATTTGGAATGGAGTATCAGTATGCAGTGCTACATTGTGTAAGTGTATTTGGGATCTCTCTCATACCTATATTCAGTTTCCCAAAACTTAGTATATTTTTGGCATCTAGAAAATTTCTTCAACAATTTTCTTAAGAACCTCTTTATCCTGCATGTCATCAATTAGAAATGGACTATTGGTATGGGGACCTATACAGTTTAATGGAGTTTTGGATCTCTTATGTGCTCACTTCATTTTTGACAAAACTTGGAATAATTTTGGGTCTTGAAAATTAATGTCCCATTTTCACTGGAATCAAACATCCCAGCCCTCTGCATTTCAATTTGTAGTATAATTATGAGGACCTAAACTGTTGAACAGAGTTTTGGAACCTTGGTATGGCTTTTTCTTGTTAGACAAAGCTTAAAATGTTTTTCACTTCTTGAAAATTTCTGACTCATTTTTTTCAAGAACCACATGTCCTAGCCTTCTGAAATTTAATATACAGTATCAATATGGATCTGATTAAGGAATATTCTCAATTCTTCCTGAAGAAATGACTATTTCTGATGTCCCAAAAAGATAATTTTGTCACTCTAGATTCCAAAAAAGCACAATCAAACTATAGCTGTAATATTAAAAAAAAAAAACAACAAAATGTATAATGTAGGCAACACATGACTTCACAGGAATACTTACTACAAAGTATTTTATACTTAGTGGTACAGTAGTCCCCCTCTTGAGAGGCCCCCCTCACCAAAGGCCACCCCTTCCTTAAGGCCAGAAACCTCATGCATTAACTGTTTTCAGTGCAAATTGACCCCTCGCCGACGGCCACCCAACTGACGCGACCAGCGGCCACATATTCTGTCCCTAAATGGTCCAAATTCCCCCTTTTCAAAGGCCAAATTATGTAAACAATTGAACAGGAAGTGCTTCCGGTAAGGCAGATAATAGCGTAAGGGAGATAATCCAAACAGATTATTTACTCATTTTTGACATCTCAGCTTGTGTGTTGTTTTAACAATAACATGTTAATTAACATTACAAGCTCATCACAGGTTACCTGCCACTCAATTAAGGGAATTAACAAAGGAAATTTATTGTATAATTCAATGACTTTGTGTGAATCAAATTTATTTATTTCCAAGCACAGGTAAACAAAAAACAAAGAATAAACAGAAATAGTTAAGGGCTCTGTAAAACTAATTTTAATTAGCATTTAGATAAATTTGAAAATAATAATAATGTTAATAACCAATTTACAAATACATAAACTGTGTTGATGATTTTACATTTACTTATAATGAAATAAAATAAATAAAATATTGATAACAAAAATAAATCATGGACAAGGAATATATATATAATGCAATTCTATATGTAACAATGAATAATGATTATTCACTCATGTGAAACATATTGAACTAAAATGGTAACACAATGTAGGCTTGCCTCACATACATTGTGGTGGACTACCTACTATAGCTTGATCATGCATCTATAAAAATGTTCCCACAAAATTTCAATCCCCTCACCAAAGGCCACCCCTCTTATAAGGCCAACTTTATGCTGCAAATAAGGTGGCCTTATAAGAGGGGGACTACTGTAATATGTTGATAATTTCCTGTTTCTCTTGTAATTACTATGCATTTATGTATTGAGCTTTTAGAGCTCCTACCTGTCCTATGACCTTTAAACATATCGAAATAAGATTTTTGATATATTTAGTGTTACAAAGGACTTACACCTCTATCACAATATACATTGAAATTTATGTATATTTATTATTTATTTGAAAGGAAGGTGGTCAGTTTTACAGGTCTTGGGGTCCATATTATGTTTTTGATATCCTGCGTTAGAGCTCAATAAAATCCCAAAACTATTTTGATAGCATATAGTGTTCAGGTCTGTCCGTCCGTTTGTCCATTTGTCCATTCGTTTGTTTGGCTGTTCGTCCGTCCCAAGCTAGGTTTACCCTTAGGTTGAAATTTTTTTTCTGTGAAGGATGTATGCTATTGTCATGAAACTTTGTAGAAATACATTTTAGGGTATAATTAAACAAAAATCATAATAAAATTTTATCCATTCTACCAACTTCATGCTTCAGTGATCATGGAAAAAAGGGGGTAGCATGAGGTTTATCCTTAGTTTGAATTTTTTTTCTGTGAAGGATGTATTCTATTATCATGAAACTTTATATAAATACACATTAGGGTATAATTAAGCAAAAATTATAATAAAAATTTATCCATGCTCCCAACTTCATGCTTCACTGGTCATAGAAAAAAAGGGGGAAGTATGAGGTTTACCCTTAGGTTGAAGTTTTTTTCTGTGAAGGGTGTATTCTTTTATCATGAAACTTTATATAAATACACATTAGGGTATAATTAAGCAAAAATTATAATAAAAAAATTTATCCATGTTACCAACTTCATGCTTCACTGGTCATAGAAAAAAAGGGGGTAGTATGGGTAAACCCTTAGGTTGAAGTTTTTTTTTCTATGAAGGGTGTATTCCATTATCATGAAACTTTATGTAAAATACACATTAGGGTATAATTAAACAAAAATCATAATAAAAATTTATTCATGCTAACAACTTCATGCTTCAGTGATCATGGAAAAAGTGGGGTAGTATCAGGTTTACCCTTAGGTTGAATTTTTTTTTGTGAAGGGTGAATTTTATTACCATGAAACTTTATTTAAATACACACCAGGATATAAATAAACAAAAAACTTAAAATATATGTACCCATGCCATCAACGTCATGCTTCATGATCTTGAAAAAAGGAGGATAATTCAAGTTTTGTCCATAGGTTTGAGTTTCTTTTCTGTATAAAATATATATGCTAATTCCATTTAAACTTAAATGAATACCCATTAGGGTATAATTAAACAAAAATTATAATAAGATATATATATGCAACCAACTCCATGCTTTACTGATCGCAAAATGTAACATTATTCAAAACAGATGCGAGGGTGGGCATTGTGCCCGTTAGACATATTTTCTTGTTATTTTACTATCTAGTCTTAGATAGACCACTAGGACAGGGTCACAGTGTCATAAGAAAAATTGTCACAATGGCTTATGTGAATGTGTCACTGGCTTAAAAAATCAATTAAATTTAAAAAATGTTGTTGTCTGGATAAAGACTATGTTCTGTATATGAAAAAGAAAGGAAATGGGGTAAATGTCAAGGAGACAACATCCCATATCCAGGTTAAAACGACAAAAAACAAAACATCTAGGGGTCACCATATGGTCTTCAACACGGTGAGGAACCTCACACCATATAGTAAGCCCTAAATGGCTCGAAAAGGTAGAAAAGTGAATAATTCAATGGAAACAAACCACATCCAATAACCCAAATATCAAGAAACTAAAATTTTATAAGAAGACAAGGACAAGCCAATGACCAACATGTTCCTGACTTGGGACAGGCACAAAAATTGCGGTGGGGTTGAACTCGTTTTCTTGGATCCAAACCCTCCCCCTATGTNAAATACACAAAAAGACTCACAGTAAAAATCAAACTAGAAAAAAGTCCAACTTATCAAGACGAGTACCCTTACAATGAAGTACATAAAACATGAAGACAATACACACAGGTACTGTCCGGACAAATGCTCGCAGTTCCTGACAGCTAGCTAAGGATATAATTTCCGTTGACTATGATATCAAGCCTTCTTACATATGAAATTTCAATTGAAATACTTCTAAATAGATTTCGTATAACAACATCATCGTTTATGAAAGAAGAACATCATTTTGTATCATTTTAAATCAATCTTGGGCACATGCTTTGAAGCATAAGAAGAACAAACTTTGATTCTGAAGTTTTGCATTCAATGTCAAGACTGTAATTACAAAAATATAAAGACAGAATTTAAAATTTTCACCCTGGTCCATTTTTACAGAATTGTTTTGACTGTGGATAAGTTCCATCAGAGTTAATGTCTCAGTCCTCAAAATTAAATTTAAATGTCAAGAAAATTTGGGTCTCATTATTACTGTTGTATTTTGCATCAGATTAATATAAAGATTGACACATTTCATGAATCAATAACTAAATACCGAAGTTACTGTAAATTTAAATTCTGCATATGCACATTTCGCCAACCTATGTCTCTTCTTGCAGATAAAATCTAAATGTTTGGAAGACCATAAAATCAAATATGTTTAAAAAAAAAATTGATAGAGAACAAATGCCCAATATGATCTAAAAGTAAAGCCAAAATCAGCTAAGGACAGAACTTTGCNTGAGGGAGATACTCCTTAGTTTTCAACAAAATTTACAAAATTTTAGATATTGCAAGGTTCGAAATACAATTGGCTTTTGGGTCAGCATCGAAGTACTGACTACTGGGCTGTTGAATACCCTCAGGGACTAACAGTCCACCAGCAATGGCATCGACCCAATGGTAACAAGTAACTAAATACATATCAGTAGCTTTTATTAATGTTGCAAAGCAATGCCAGTTAAAAGCCAATTGTAATGGTTTTGATGTTTTTGCTTGTAAAAACTTGCAGTAAAGTAAGTGAGAACGGAACTGTCAATCCAAGGACAATGGCAACATCAGAAACAAAAAAAGAAAAAAAAACCGAGACACAACATGGGTACAGCACACATAAGAAAAATGAAGACATACACACACAAAGATGAACTACACAGACCCAATAAAAAACCATGGGTGAGATCAGGTGCACCAGTAGAGTCAGCATCTCCTGCTTCTTATAAGACACCCGCCGTGTTGAACATGTCAAATCCGGTAGGTAGGTCAATTCCGGTATTCTGAAATAGATTTGATGCTGATTATCATGATTATGATAACCATGTATGGGTTATGTCAAATATCAGATATAGCACTCTATTTGACTTTATTTTGTTTGGGAAACAAGTCATTGTCAGAATTGCCTTATAGAGAAATTCAGACTAATGCCTCAAATATTAGTAAATTTTTTTTATGATTATTGTAAATTGGTATAAAATGTCTTTGTATATTTTTGTTTTATTTAACTATGTCATAATAAAAGCAATGAAAGTAATACCGATGTGATGTGGTTTGTTATCTTAAATAGGTCATATTAGAAAAAAGAAGGGAAACGGGGAATGTGTCAAAGAGACAACGACCCAAAAGGGAGTAATAACAACTCAAAGCCACCATAAGATCTTAAATGAACGGTGAGAAAACCCCTATAGAGAAAACTCCTATAGACATAAACATTTCTAACAGAAGAAAGTGGAAAAACGAACAAAATTTACTGTCACTTGATACAAACTTCTCTGACAGCCAAAGTTCTTCAAAATGATGAGGCTAGATTGATCCAAACTTGGCCACAATAATGATAATCCCATTAAAAATGTATACCAAAGCAAACTAGCTGCCAGCTGATCTAACAATGACAGCTTGAGAAAACACATTCAAAGATCTTTTCTACAACTACTTTGTCATTTAGAACCCGGCATAATACCAACAGTTTTGTCAGTTAGAACCAGTCTTTATGTCAATAGTCCTTGGATGCTCCTTTTAAAATTTGGTAGACAGGTTTGCCAATTATCCAATGATGACATAAGCAACAAATTATGTTCATAGCTTATAATGTTGTTTTAGCTCACCTGACTGTAGCTAGGGAAAACTCAACACCACTTACACCTGGCCTCAATTGCTGTCATTCATTAACGTTTCATTCAAAGATCTTCGATGACAACTCATGACCAATTGGTACTAACTTGGTCAAGATAAATTTTATGTTGTCCCTTCATTGTGTTTGCTAGGTCTGCAAGATGACCACTAGATTGTAACACAGCTGAACACAGGACTTTTTGGGAAAACACATTTAGATTTCCTTTTAAACCAAAATGAACCAAACATTAGAATCAGAATCAGAATATTTTATTGATATAAAATCCAAACTATAGGATTGTTATCAACACATACACAATACAAAATAATAAACAGCAATAATTAATTAACTACAACACATTTTACACATATTCAATTTAAGACACATGCCTGATCCATTTAGTAAATTCATTATTTTCTTTCATATTTGAGGTGAGGCTGCTTCGATTTAGTATACAGGATAAAAGTATTATGACCTTTTATAAATATATGATAATAATAAAAATAATATATATATGTCAGTATCATTTTAGTTACCAATAATTAGAAAAGCATTTCTGAAGTTGTACATTTCACTGATTTTAGTTACAATAATTTTAACAACATCATATTCTTGACAAGTAAATAAAAAATTAAATTGAGATCTGGTATCTAGACCTCCAAAAGATGGAATTATATTAATAATATCTGAAAAAAGTTTTTCTCTTATATCAATTAGCTTAATGCATTCAATAAGAAAATGATATTCGTCTTCTACCTGTAATTTACACAGTGGGCACATTCTATTTTCAACAGATGTACCAGTATGTCTGCCTTGTTCAATTGCAAGTTTGCTATTACTTATTTTTATTTTGGTAAAATTTTTTACTGTATACTTATCAATATCTAAAGTTAAATATCTGTCCATTTTGTAGTCATTTTTTATCTTCCTGTATGTCCTCAATTTATTACCGTGAACAGATTTACTATCATCAAAAATACTGCTCTTCCAATAAATTTTATAATTATCAATTAACTTATCAAAAATTGAATGTAATAGTTTGCGTTTTGAAAAAGTACTATGGTTCACCCAAACATGTGAAAAATTTAATTTATTTAAGAGCAATTTAATTTTGCATGCAAATCCATCAGAAATTTTGATGTTTGCTTTATATGTTTCTTTGAGAAGACTCTGGTTTGACTCAATCACATGAAGCCAGTATCCAACTGATAATTTTAAAGCATTTATAATGACTGGATATATTCCCAATTCTGACAAAACTGCCAAATTAACAGCTGACCTGTTTACCCCAATAAGAAATTTAGCAAATTTTATCTGAACCTTTACAATTTGTGATGTCATATATCTAGGTTCAAGATTATCTACATTTTTTATAATATTTACTGCCCAAATTTCACTACAGTAAAGTAGGATTGGTTGAATACAAGACTCAAAAAGTTTTATATGAGATGATATATTAAGAAAATCTGATCACATGAGTTTCCGTATGCAAAACACTGCCTTCATGGCCTTTTTACATAATAGATCAATAGCATTAGTGAATGTCCCAGATGGCTTAAAAATAATACCCAAATATTTGTATTCCATACTGTGACCGATAATTTCATTTTTGTAAGTAAATATATCTTTTGTCATCTTTCTGCCTGATTTGTTAAAAACCATAACTTTACTTTTATCTAAATTAGATTCCATTTATCACAATATATATCCAAGATATTTAAGCATTTTTGGAGACCAGCAGCAGATTCAGAAATAAGAACTAAGTCATCAGCGTATAGGAGGCATGATAAATCAATGTCATTTAACTTCACAGGGTCACATTCATTATTAAATAGGCTTGGAATATCATTGATATAAAGTGAAAATAAAGTAGGACTTAAAATACATCCTTGCTTTACACCAATTTTAGAATAAAAAAAATCTGTCACACCATCATGAAACTTAACAGCATATAATACATTATGAAATAGTCATTTGATGGCCATCAAAAGTTGGTTCATACAGCGCTTCACCTCATCCAGGGATGGTCAATAGTGGAGAAAATAATAAGATCTTTTATGACCTTTACTACTTCGATGCAGTAGCTCTTATCCTACATGGTCTCTTTCAAAGTTTAATATTGGACCCTACATAAAACATTTAACTTTTTAATAAACTACCCACAAATGGTATAAACTAGTGTCTGATACGAGTCTGTATTGCTCAACTGGCAATTTTTGATCTGATATTTTGTATGCGAGTCTACCTTAATGGGTAACAGACCTAGTTGAAGTTGGGTTATTGTCAACTGATTTTTGACGGAGTTATGGGCCTTGGACTTAGAAAACATATTTAACCATTTTTGCTTGTGTAATAAAGCCTTGTTCTACTGGTGGAGGACTTGGTATTGCCTTGCAATACGATCCACACTTGTTTATTTTTTTTATGTTACTTAAAAATAAAAAAGAGGAGCAAATGCGGAGATCGTATTTTAATTGATATTGTTACCAATGGGGTCTTATGTTCTCCATTGGCACCCATGTTTTTCTGTCGGATCCCATTGAAATGAGAAATCTTTGCAAAGGACCTTCAATACATCTTTCCAATACAGTATAGTTAAATTTGCTTGAGCAGTTTCAGAAAAGATGATAAAAAGGATGATTTTCTCATAGGATCCAATGTTAAACTATTTTCCACACTAGCAGCCATGCTTTTTATACGACCGCAAAAAATTTTGCGGTCGTATAATGGTATGGTGTTGGCGTCATTGGCGTCGTCGGTGTCTGTGGACAGCATAACTTTGCATCTAGTGGACGGATCATTATGAAATTTTAGTACGATGTATCTTGGCACAAGCGTAAACAGAGGTTTTAATTTTGAGTTGATGGCCCCGCCCGTTTTAAAAAAAGGGGCCAAAAAATGGTGAAATCTGTATTATTTATTGGATTTTGATTGGGTTTGTTTCAGTGTGCTCCTGAGGAAATTTCCAATCTGGAGTATGCCAACGGATTTCACGTAGCATGGACGGCTCACGAGATAAAGGGCCCAACAGGGGCAAATCTCAAACAATTTTTTTTTTTATTTTAAGTCTGATTTTGATGCAGTTTTTTCAATGGATTCCTTGTGAAAAATTAATATGGCGCTCAGCTATTAGATTTTTGGTAACTTGTTTCCTTTTCCAGCTATGAGGGGCCGAACGGGGCCAAAATTGTGAATTTGCAGATTATGTAGAATTTTTATTTTTCATCGGATTTAGATTGGATTTTTTTCTCTGGATTCCTCTCGATCTAAGCTTTCAGTAGTATGCAACGGATTTGGCGTAGCTCTTACAGTTTCCGAGCTACAAGGGGTCAAAGGGGCCAAGATTGCAATTTTTCTAAATATGTCAAATCTTTATTTTTCATCGGATTTCGACGGGATTTTTTTCTTTGGATTCCTCTTGATCTAAGCTTTCAGCAGTATGCAACGGATTAGTGTGTATCTCTTACCGTTTTTGAGCTACAAGGGGTCAAAGGGGCCAAAAATGCAATTTTTCTAACTATGTCAAATCTTTAATTTTCATCGGATTTCGATGGAATTTTTTTCTTTGGATTCCTCTTGATCTAAGCTTTCAGATGTATGTCAATGGATTTGGCGTGGCTCTTACCATTTCCGAGCTACAAGGGGTCAAAGGGGCAAAAATTGCAATTTTTTTTAAATGTCAAATCTTTATTTTTCATCGGATTTCGATGGGATTTTTTTTCTTTGGATTTCTATGGATGTAAAGTTTTAGTTGATAGTAACATATTTTGCATAGCTCTTACATTTATTTTAATCAATAAGTGATCATAAGGGTTGATTTTTTTCCCTAGTTTGTTTCCAGCTAATAACTGTGTCAAGCTTCTTTTTGTGTCCATCTAATTATTGTGTCTAGCTCTTTACTGTGTCAACATTCACTTTAAACTACTTTTGTTGAAATTTCAATGGCCGACATGCTGCGGTCGTATCATGCTGCGCTCGGCGTAGTCCTTTATTTCGGATAGAAATGAAATGACAGTTTTTGTAAAGCATCTTCCGTATATCATTCCTGTAAAGTTTGGTTGAATTTGCTTCAGTGGTTTCAGAGTAAAAGATGAAAATGTGATTTTTCCCAAAGGGTCCAATGTAAACCCAAGATCCCCGCTAGCGGCCATGTTTTTTGTCTGATCAGAGGATGAAAATGGAATTTTCATATAGGGTCAAATATTAAACATTGTTCAGTGCTTGTGGTCATGTTTTTTTTTATCTGATTGAAACGAAATGAGCCATCTTTGTAAAAGACCCTAAGTACATCGTCCCTGTAAAGTTTGGTTGATTTTGATACAGTGGTTTCAGAGGAGAAGATAAAAAAGTGGTTTGCCCATAGGGTCCAATGTTAAACTATGTTCCGTGCTGGCGGCCATGTTTTTTGTCGGATTGGAACGAAATGAGCAGCCCTCTAAAGGACCTTAAGTACATCATTCCTGGAAAGTTTGGTTGAATTTGCTTCAGTGGTTTCAGAAGAAGAGATGGAAATGTGATTTTTCAAATAGGGTCCAATTTTAAAACTCAGTTCCACGCTGGCGGCATTGTTTTGTGTCGGATAAGAATGAAATGGGCAATCTTTATATAGGACCTTCCATAATAATTCTTGTAAAGTTTGGTTGAATTTGCTTCAATGGTTTCAGAGGAGAAGATCAAAATGTGATTTTCCCACAGGATCCAATGTTGAAGTATATTTCTTGTTGGCGGCCAAGTTTTTATGGCATCGGAAAGAAATGAGCAATCTTTGTTAAGGACTTTTATTATACCCCCCGCAAACAAAGTTTGGGGGGTATATACGAATCACCCTGTCTGTCTGTCCGTCTGTCTGTCCGTCTGTCCACACTTCTCGTAAGCGCAACTCCTCTTAAACCACTTGAAGGATTTTGATGAAACTTTACACAAAGGAAGGACACTATATGGAGATGTGCATGAAGAAATATAATTATTGTTCAAAACCAGGAAGGGGAGATAATTACACTTCGACTTTTCGTTGATTCCCCATGTATGGGTTACCTCGTATAAGCGCAACTTCTCTTAAACCACTTGAAAGAATTTAATGAAACTTTACACAAAGTAAGAACACTTTATGGAGATGTGCATGAAGGAATATAATTATTGTCAGAAACCAGGAAGGGGAGATAATTCAACTTTGAGTTTTCATTGATTCCCTATGTATGGTTTACCTCTTACGCACAACTCCTTTTAATCCACTTGAAGGATTTTGATGAAACTTTAGACAAAGGAAGAACACTATATGTAGATGTGTAAAATGTCAAATAGGCTGAAAAGGGTGAATTTTATATTTGTCTGATTTAGACAGAGTGTTTTCTTTGAAACCCTTGTGAAAAGTTTTTTCTTGAAGATTATATCATTGTGTCCACACTTGTACTGTTTCCGCACCTGTATTGTGTCCACGCCAACTTAATTTTGCACTTACCATATCGATTCAGGGTTCAATGAGCGGGGGGTATCTTTGGCTGCCATTCGGCGACAGCTCTTGTAACAACATTCCTGCAAATGTTGGTTGAATTTGCTTCAGTGGTTTCGGTGGAGAAGATGAAAATGTGAAAGTTGAAAGGACCGACGACGGACGCCAAGTGATGTCAATAGCTCACATCGACCCTTTGGGTAAGGTGAGTTAAAAAAACTGTGTAGCGTGGCTTGACAAATAGCAATGAAGTAAGTGAGAACCGAACCGTCAATCCAAATCGAATAGTCTTAAGGACAATGGCAACATCGGAAACAACAAAGAAACAGAGACACAACATGAGTACGGCACAGAAAAGAAAAGTAAAGACACACACACACACTCATACAAAGATGAATAACACGGACCAAATGATAAACTATGGGTGAGATCAGGTTGACCGGTAGACTAAGCATCCCCCGCTTCTTATAAGACATCCGCCGTGTTGAACAGGTCAAATCCGGTAGCAAGGTCAAATCCGATAAAGGAAACAACAATTAAGCTTTTAAAAATCTGTACCATCTGGAAACAGATATCCCATAGCTGTCAACAAGATGGTGATGTCGACTGTTAACCCTTTTGAGGGATGACTTCAAGTTTTGGGTAACATACCCTTGTTTAAGTAGTCTATTTTTGAACAACTGGACTTAATCAAAGAAGTCACTGTATCGGCCACAGACTTTTGAATAGCGAGATGCAACTCCGTATGCCGGCGCTGTTGGGATGTTGCTACAAAGAAATGGTTCACTATTGGAATACTAAAGTGATCGCGTTTGTCGCACAGCTCATTTTGAAGTCTTTTCCTGTTGTCAATTTCAAGATGAAGGTCAAGGAGTGAGGCCGATGGGGAAGGGTCTTTAGTATCCTTAATTTCGAGCTCTTTTTGATAGATCAGATGAAGAAAATCATTCTTTTCTACCCATCATATTCGATAATAAGGGTTTCGATGCTATTAACCATGCCAATATCTTGCATCACAGAAATAAAAAAAAACAAACAAAAAAAAAAAAAAACAATAACACAATATTTCAAACACACACCAGTCCCGATAATTTCGTACACCTGTACTTCACCAATCGTGTCTAAAATTTTCAACCATAAATGTGTATTGCAAAACCTTACCAAGGACGACCTCAAGTCTAAACCATCCGATTGTCCGAGGTATGAAGCAAAATTGGGTGAATCGGCTGTTAAATTGTCCCTTTAATTTCAAGTTCAGTACGGTAGATCCGATGTAAATATTATTTAAAAATTGGGTTATTAAGAGGAAGTATATCGTCTATATATCTAAATCTTAAATTAAAAGTCTTGGCAAGTTGTTTTTTTTTTCTGTTGAATTTGTCCTTGTGAAAACTTTGCATCATACGAATAAAGGAAAAGGTCAGCTAAAAGTGACGCCACTCGTAGAATAGGCTTTTTCGCAGTAGCTTTTCAGAGCACCTCTAACTGCGGTCAAAAAAGTGGTAAGGAGTTTGGATAGGGCTCAGTGGTGGATCTGGCAGATCCTGCAATGAATCTCTGTTTGTAGGGATTCTAGCTTGTGAAGCTTAGGTACCCAGTAAATGTAAGGGAGATTATCTTCATCCACTTTAGTACCGATGGGTGCTAACACAAAATTGTGAGTTGTGATTATTTTGTTTCTAGATATTGTAGTTGGAGTATAAGTAGCATTGCCAAAGTTAGTCACTTTCTGAGCTGTAACATCCCAACATGTCAGGCATACTGAGTCTACATCAAAATTGTATTGCATTATCAATGAAGGGATATGGAGTAAATGCAAATGAGACAAAGTCTCTACAAATACATGGTAAATAAGCAATGGAACAACGCTTTTATTGTTGTTCTTCATCTTGAAGTCGCCATGAGGCGAGCAGCGGTTTTGTCAACAGATCGAAATTATTGTGTCAAAACTTTAAGGTTTGATTTATAGTAGGGTGCCCAAGGTCCAAAAAGACGCGTTGTTTTCGAGTTTGGGTTAACGGAATCACACATGGCTAATTTTTGTTTTAAATGATAGAACAACTATTAAATTTCAAATTTTTAGCTGTCGTAGAAAGTTCCTGTGGTCACGATTTCTCCATTTTCTCCTTTTTTAAGGGTACCCTAAAATAGTGCTTGGGATATGGTATCTTTAAAGTTATAGAAAATAGTAGTGCTCTCTTTACATGTTAATAAAAAGCTATTTACGGTAAAGTCCGGACCTGAAATATTTATTTGAATCATAGAATGAAAGTTATTTTTGACTGGTTTTTGTAATTTATCGGTATTAATATCGGGGTAAATTTGAGTCTAAATTAACGACATTTTCATTGAATGCGAAATAACTATGCTTTATTTCTGAAATATTCCAACTTTAACGAAAGTACATATACGAATTGTACCTATGCTCCAAAAATCATGGATGTAATGTCCACCGTTAAAGCGAAATCAACAAATAAAAAGCCAAAATTTGCGTAAAACTTTCAAATTTTAGTCGATTTGAAGACCATGCCAATTGGTCACGTTCTTTTGAGTGTACAACGAAAGGTGGAAATGGTCTTACTAAGATTTATGTCAGTGGGTGTTTTTGGGGGGAAATTGACTTATTTATACCAATAACAAAAATACGATTTATTTCGCCTAAACTTAGTTTATTTTTTAGCGGTTAGTTTTAAAATTTGATTCAAGCCTTCCTTTAAAGAAAAATCCTATAAAAGTCAGAAATGCGCAGTTCTTTATATCCGAAAGAACCCCTCATATCACGGAGGTGCAAATATTCAAAATGACGGGCCTCTGAAACAAAATGCCACCTTTGAAACTTGTTGAATAGAGACAACAGACAAATCATTGTAAAAAGGAAAACTAAAGAACTACCCCCAATAAAATTTACAACAATATTCGAATTTCGTTTCAGTTTTATCTGTGAAATCAAGCTCACTTTAAAATGCATCAAAAGTTTCAAAATTTTAGGAGCTGACCTTTGACCACGTCTCAAATAAAATGTGACCAAATTCAATCTCTACGACATCGTCATTTCGATGCGCCATCGTATTCTCTTTCCAAACATGTATAATACAGATGTGTGTTTTTCCGTTAATCCAAAATCGGAAAAATCGTCTCTTGGGCACCCTACTATTAACCCATGTTTCAATTGTAACCAAAATTTTTTTCGGACATACTAGTAACACGATTTGACTAATAATTATAATGTTTGTTTTTTATAAAAGAGAATAGACATTTTTTAAGTAAAAGCTCTATTATGGAACTTGCAAAAAAATACCCAACTTTTAATGACAAAGTGACGATTGCCACGCGTAGAGCAGATTTTACTTTCATTGGCGTTGCACCTGACAACCCCAATTTTTTTGAGGGATTGACAAATGCTTTGTTTTTTTAGGCGTTCTTGATCGTTGTTTTCTTTACTTTATCTTCTTTATGTGGTATCAATATTTGTTATGTTTCCGGATTTTTAACTCAAGAGTTTTCTCTCCTCATTTTTGCCTCGATATACGTTTATCAATATATCAAATGATTTTCTTCTGAACTTCCTGACTATTCAAAACTAAAGACCTTCCCCAATGCTTTCCGTCAGATTCACAATTTTTCCAAGATGTAAGCCGTTTTCATGCTGAATCAAACTTAGTCATCAAAATCCATTGTCTGTTTCTTTCATGGTGTTGGACAGGTTGCATTGAAGTTTAACCTTGGACCTTATAGAACACAGTCAAAGATAATCTTCTCTTTTACTGCATACTCATATCTAGTAAAAATTAGTAAAAAAGTGTTCGACCGGTTCGCATACCAACAAAGATGACCACATTCAGAAACAAACTTTCACATTAGACTTTTAACTATATTCTCTTAAAAACACAAAGCCAATAGAATCATTAGTCAAAATGGCCCAACGATGGTCAACTTATACATTTTCACGAAAGGTCCTAATCTAAAGTGGCGATAAACGGGGAAAATTGTTATACCTTGACCCTGATTGGAAAAGATATCTCAAGATCGGTTTTGAAACTACTTGAAAAATTAGAACCATAATTAGTCACAGTGGGTTGTACGTGGTCTCTCTTTAGAATGGTGTATGACAAGTCAGTACCTTATCCAAAAATAGTCGCATGCAGGGCATACTCAAAAGTTTACCATTTGAATAAACAAGAGGCTCTTAAGAGCCTTTATTACTCACCTGGACCACGGCTGTTACATACAATCCAAATAATCCCGATGTTTCTCATGCAGAAAATAAATTAACTTCGGTACTTTGTTATTTATTACCACTGGGTCGATGCCTCTGCTGGTGGACTGTTAGTCCCCGAGGGTATTCACTAACCCAGTAGTCAGTACTTCGGTGCTGACCCAAAAACCAATTTTATTCAAACTTGCAATATCTAAATTTTGCAAAATTTTGTTTAAAACTAAGGAGTATCTCCCTCATGCATAGCTCTGTCCTTAGCTGAATTTTGGCTTTTCTATTTAGATCATTTTGGTAATTTGTTCTCTATCAGCTTTTTCACGTTTTTGGTTAATGGACTTCCAAATGTTTCGGTTTGATCTGCACTGATGAGACATAAGTTGTCGAAATGCGCATATGCAGAAAATAAATTAACAGTAACTTCGGTATTTTGTTATTTAAAGTTTGTAAGACACTGAGATCATATGTAATATGATCCAAAGTAAGACTATATTCCCCAGTGACAGCTACATTGAATGTCATCTTTCTTGAAGGGTACCATCCAATTAGCTTTGCGATTACTGATTGGAAGATCTTTCAATACTTTCCCATAGAATCCAATGTTAAACTATGCTCCTCCATGATGGCCATCTTGGATGAAATGGGGATATGCAGAACACATTTGTAAAGGGGACCATCTAAGGACTATTGTTACCAAGTATGGTTCCACTTGGCTCAGTAGTTTCAGAGGAGAAGATCTTTGAATATAGCGTCCAATTTCACAATAAGTTCACTGCTAGCGGCCATCTTGGATAATTAGTGGAACTGCTAGGCTGGGTTATGGTCTCTTGATTAGCAGTAACGCGGAAGCTTCATGCATAAAGAGGCCCTAGATTTGGGAAAATCAGGGGCAGGTAACACCAGTCTATGGAACTGCCGGACACATTTTTTAAAGGAGACAACCATAGAACTATTGTGACTAAGTTTGGTTCCCATTGGCCCAGCAGTTTTAGAAAAGAAGATATTTGAATGCTTTTCCAAAGGGCCCAGTGTTAAAACCATGTTCTTCGCCGGTGACCATCTTGGATGAGGTGCCGACCTGCCGGGCACAGTTTTTGTAGGGGACCCCTAAGGACTATTTTGAGCAAGTTTGGTTCCAATCGGCCAAGTGGTTTCAGAGGAAAGAGGAAAATATCTTTGAATCAAAAATTTACGACGAACGCATATTGACGGCAAAAGCTCACCCTGACATAGCCAGGTGAACTAAAAACGGTCTGAAACAATTAGAACCAAACATAGTACCAATGGTCCCTATTCAAGATGGCCAAGTAGTAATTGTTTAATGCAAGGCTGTTTGGAGAAATAAATTGAAATTTTTATCACAAGCTACATGACAAATCAGAATCAAAAATTCAAATGTAGCAGATAGTGTATTTCCGAAACGGTATTTTGAAAGTCAGCATCATAGCTAATATGATCGACAGAGGGGGAAAATAACATAGGACGTTACCACATAGCGCTTTATTAATAGCATAATTTAACATTGGTCTTACAACACCGAGGTTAACAGAACTGTATATGTCAGCCATGATACAGATACTTAAAAGCCATATTGTCATTGGAGGAAGCTTCTATTTCACGATCTGTTTTTCATTTTTTTTTTACAGAATATAACGCACATTAGCTTAGGTTGTAACATTTGTACATGATGATGAGTTGATTGGATTTCCTCTTTTACATTCTATATATAATTACGTAAAAGAGCAGAAAACAACAACGATGGTCCTATCTTAAATAAGATAATTTACATTAATAAGATCTAGTAATAATTAATGAAGAAAGGGATAAGTGTACATTTTCTAGCTGTTTCTAATTCATTTAACTTAATGACAGCAAATTGATTTTTAACGCGACAAATTGAAACAAAACTAGCAAAAATACAAAAATTTTATATGACAGTACACATAATCAAACATTAATTGACAACACTGTAAACAACATTAAATTAATACTGTGGAATAGTTCGTTCACCTTAAAATTTTTAAAATGTTCAATTTATATATCAATAAAAAACCCTAAATAAAAATGTATTAATATTGCAAGATAATCTTGATGTCAAACTCAAACCGAAAAGTCTGGTCCTTGAGGGCCCTTAATTGGAAATATCTGTTATCTGGTACTAACAGCATACATAAAACCATTCAAATTTGTATGAAACGAATCAAAATCAACATTTCAATGTAAGTATGTTATCAGAAAAAAAATCTTTATCAAAATCAATAAATATCTTTTGTTGATTTAAATACAAGTTCCCTGCACATGTATAATTGGCTCCTATGGATGTTATCTTCCTCTTTCCTCTCTTCTGAATATCACTTTTTCAAGTCCCATCATTGGTGATTCAAATGCTAATGATGTGACAAATGCAATCATGTATGACAAGACAGTGTGTCCTATGAATTCATAAATCTAGAGAGAAAATAGAATATTATTAAATTCAACATCAACTTGCAACTTTTAGCCATAGTTTCTTGTTATATAAATAATTCATCCCCAACATTGCAGTGAAAACTGAGTGATTCGAAACTCTGTACAAACTGAATCTCATATTTAGTCAAAATACCCAGAATGTCTATCAAACAGCCCCATCCCTACCTGATATTGCTTTTATATTTAGATTCTATTGGATCGGCTTTCAATACATATTCTGGTTTGAAACCTCCTTGTGACTTCAAGATACAGAACAATAATAAAAGCATTGTTCTGTTGCTTGAATATTCCATTTATTTATAGAGACCTCATATGCATCTGCTCAATATCCTCTCATTGTTTATGTGAGACTTTTGTTTGTCTCTTCTGCAGTGTGTAGTCAGTATGAAGATTCAATCTCTATATATTTTAGTAATGGTGTACTTGTTTACATTTTTAGTAATATTTTTGTAATAGTAACCGGATTTACAGACTACCTAAGGACCGCGATACGGACAGTGTACCTTGTTACATACCGAACCGAAGGCGAGGGCTGTAAAAAGGTACAGGTCTGTATCAAGGTCCCAAGGCAGTCTGTAAATCTGATGCAGCACGATAAACAAATTTCTTTTACTTTTATTTCATTGAACAAACTTACCAGTCAAATGTTTTAGATAAATATTTTCCTTTTTTTTTTGCCGAGCCTTCGACGATAGTCGAAAAAAGCGAGACTTAGGTAGGGTGATTCCGACCGCGGCGGCTGCGGCGTCCAATATTGTTTAAGTTTTTTCTTGGGTCTGTTGAACATCAACCACCTGTGCTAGTCTATATTGATATTTGGTATGTAGTTGCATACGCATCAGTACCACTCAGTTCCAGTGGCGTTTTATGTCTACCCCCGATGTCATGCTCCATTGACACAATTTTGAATTTTTCTTTTCAAATGTTTAAGGTTTTTTCTTGCGTCTGTTTAGCATCAACCACTCAAAGTTGCAGCTGCATTGGCATCAGCACAGCTCAGCTTCAGTTTTTATGTCTATGCCCCGGCAGTCATGCTACACTGACTTCGAAATTTTGAATTTTTTTTTCTCAAATGTTTAAGTTTTTTTTTTATGTCTGTTTAGCATCAACCATTCATAGTTGCCTATTGATATTTGGTATGTAGTTGCATTAGCAACAGTACAGTTCAATTGCTTTTTATGTCTACGCCCCCGCAGTCATGCTCCATTGACTTTGAAATCTTTGTTTATCAATGTTTAAGTTTTGTCTTGTGTCTGTTTAGCATCAACCACTTATAGTAGACCATTGATATTTGGTATGCAGTTACATTGTCATAATTGAGATTAGTTTTAGTGGCCTTCTATGCTTATAACCCTGCAGTCATGCTCCACTGCCTTTTGCTGCCATTCGATATTTGGCATGCAGTTGCATCCTGAGGATTATACACATTGACCCCTCTACCATGCTTGAACATTCACATGAAGATTTTAGCAATCAGGTAGTGCACACAAATTAGAAATCTACATTTTGTTAACATGGCTGCTGGTGAAGATCAATGTGCAGATTCATGCGATGCATTAGAAGGGCGAGATATTTCTGTGTCAACAGTTTATTTAATTGTCGGCAATTTACGAATATAATTAAATAAAAGTAAAAGTGAAATTGAAACGCATAGACATGAAGTGTGACTTTACTAATTTCTGACTTTCTGAAACTGATTAATATCTAAAACAACGTATGATTATTTTTTCTTCTTATCTTTCTCGAGTGACAGGTTGAAAACTGAAAAAAAATTGTGATTTTTAAGCTAAATATAAAAAAGAATGGAAACGGGGAATGTGTCAAAGAGGTAAAATATATAAAAATAACTTTGCCAGTTAATTTTATGTTTTTTGGGCTAAAAACATGGATATAAGCTTGTTCAATAATTAGCAATGAATTCTGCTACGGACCGTCTTGAACTTACTATGAGGAATGAGCAAATTTTATGGGTGAAGGCTTATGGTGACTTCAAGATAAACTAGATTTGCAATTGCAAGCAATAGTCGATGTCACCCCAGACAACTAATTCGATGATTCCATCTTGTTTGCAACCTAAAAATCTACCTAGAAATCAATTTTCATTGAGATCCGACAATGTTGGTGATCCAACTTTGTGCAAAGTTTGAAATGATTCCATCCAGCCATTTCAAAATAATCGCTCGGACAAAATTCATTGGAAGAAGAAGAATAAGAAGAAGAAAAAGAACTAGATTTGCAATTGCAAGCAATAGCCGATGTCACCCCATAAAACTTATTCGATGATTCCATGTTGTTCACAGCGTCAAAATCTACCTAGAAATCAATTTTCGTCGAATTCTGACAAAGTAGAAATTTTGACGTATTTTGGCGGCCATCTTGGAAATGGCGGCCATTTTGAAAATTTTAAACGCACAGCATACAACTTCAGATGGTGAGCTAACTTTGTGCCAAGTTTGAAAGCAGTTGGTCCAGTTTTTTCAAAATAATCGCTCGGACAAAAATTATTGGAAGAATGATAATAATAACTAGATTTGCAAGCAATAGCCGATGTCACCCCAGACTCCCCATTCGATGATTCCATCTTGTTCGCAACCTCAAAATCTACCCAGATATCAATTCTTGTTGAAATCGGACAAAGTCGAACTTTTTACGTATTTCGGCAGCCATGTTGGAAATGGCGGCCATTTTGAAAATTTTTGTCGCATGGATTCCTTCCTCTCATCTTACAGAACTTTTATGCAAAATATGAACTTATTCCTCCAAGCAGTTCCTGAGATATAGCATCCCCAATTTTTCAACGTAAAGTGGCGGCCATCTTGGAAATGGCGGCCATTTTGAATATTTTAAACGCGCAGCATACAACTTCAGATGGTGTTCCAACTTTGTGCAAAGTTTGAAATTAATTGATCCAGCCATTAAAAAATAATCGCTCGGACAAGAATTATTGGAAGAAGAAAAAGAATAATAATAATAACTAGATTTGCAATTGCAAGCAATAGCCGATGTCACCCCAGACTCCCCATTCGATGATTCCACATGATTCGCAGCGTCAAAATCTACCTAGAAATCAATTATCGTTGAATTCCGACAATGTTGAAATTTTGACGTATTTCGACGGCCATCTTGGAAATGGCGGCCATTTTGAAAATTTTAAACCCACAGCATATAACTTCAGATGATGATCTAACTTTGTGGCAAGTTTGAAAGCAATTGGTCCAGCCATTTCAAAATAATCGCTCGGACAAAAATTATTGGAAGAATAATAATAATAATGATAACCAGAAGAAACGTAGAATAACAACATGTCACCCCGACAAAGTCTGGGGTGACATAATAACTAGATTTGCAATTGCAAGCAATAGCCGATGTCACCCAAGACTCCCAATTCGATGATTCCGCCTTCTTCGCAACCTCAAAATCTACCTAGAAATCAATTTTCATTGAAATCGGACAAAGTTGAACTTTTTACGCATTTCGGCAGCCATCTTGGAAATGGCGGCCATTTTGAAAATTTCTGTCGCATAGATTCCTTCCTCTCATCTTACTGAACATTTATACAAAATATGAACTACTTCCTATAAGCAGTTCCTGAGATATAGAATCCCCAATTTTTCAACGTAAATTGGCGGCCATCTTGGAAATGGCAGCCATTTTGAATTTTTTTTTTCGTAAAAAAAATCATCTCCTTATATTGATCTAACTTCATGCCAAGTTTCATTTATTTACATCCAGGCATTAAAAAATAATCGATCGGACAAAAATCATTGGAAAAATAATAAAAAGAAGAATAATAATCAGAAGAAACGTAGAATAACAACATGTCACCCCGACTACGTCTGGGGTGACATAACAATCAAAAGAAACGTAGAATAACAACATGTCACCCCGACTACGTCTGGGGTGACATAATAATAATAATAACCAGAAGAAACGTAGAATAACAACATGTCACCCCGACAACGTCTGGGTGACATAATAATCAGAAGAAACGTAGAATAACAACATGTCACCCCGACTACGTCTGGGGTGACATAACTAGATTTGCGATTGCAAGCAATAGCCGATGTCACCCCAGACTCCCCATTCGATGATTCCACCTTGTTCGCAACCTCAAAATCTACTTAGAAATCACTTTTCGTAGAAATCGCACAAATTCAAACTTTTTACGTATTTCGGCAGCCATCTTGGAAATGGCGGCCATTTTGAAAATTTTTGTCGCATTAATTCCTTCCTCTCATCTTACTGAACATTTATACAAAATATGAACCAATTCCTATAAGCAGTTCCTGAGATATAGAATCCCGAATTTTTCAACGCAAAATGGCGGCCATCTTGGAAATGACAGCCATTTTGAAAATTTTCAATGCACAGCATATAACTTCAGATGGTGTTCTAACTGTGTGCAAAGTTTGAAATCGATTGGTCCAGCCATTTAAAAATAATCGCTCGGACAAAAATTATTGGAAGAAGAAAAAAAAATAATAAGAATAGAGAAGAACAACATGTCACCCCGACAAAGTCTGGGGTGACATAATAATAATCAGAAGAAACGTAGAATAACAACATGTCACCCCGACAAAGTCTGGGGTGACATAATGACAACATAAATGCGCTGTTCTAATGCCTTGTTCTACCATGATTTTGTAGAGATTTAGTCTTCTATGCATTTACTCCATATTCTTCATTGTTTTTCTTTTGGTCTTCCAAATGTTTTGATTTGATCTGCATTGAAGAGGAATAAGTAGTGGAAATTACCGTTTGCATAAATACTTCTTTAAATAAGGTTATTCGAACACTTGTATGAATCAAATGACAACTTGATATCGATTGTGTTTTGTTACTTTAACTTTCGGTTCTCTTTTGTTTTCCCATGGTCCAAATGACGTTTTGGCAAGAAAGGCAGAAAACTGTCAGACCCTTTCGACCTGTCTTTATGTGATTCTGCACCAACAAATACATAAACAGTTTGCAATAGCATAATTTCATTTATGGAGAAAAAGGGAGGGCATACAAATTGAGGTCTTAAATGAAAAAAAATAGGGGACGCAGAAATGCTGACTATAATCCAGCACATGATAAAATACAATGATACCAACAATAATTATGTCGCCCCAGACGTAGTTGGGACGACATATTTTTTTTGGTCCGTTTCTTTGTTATTATTACGCTTTCTTTCTTTCTTCCACCTCTTTTTCTCCGGCTTATATCTCAATGATGCCTAGACAGAAATAATTCATACTTGGTACAAAGTTGGAACACGATCTGGAGTGGTGCATGCAAGTAATTAAATTTTTTTTCAAAGTGGCCGCCATTTTCAAGATGGCTACCAAAATAAAAAAAATTCGAAATTCGTCCAATTTTAACAAAAATTGAAATTTTTTCAATCATGTTTCAATAGAATTCATTCATATTTGGTACAAAGTTGGATCACTATCTGGAAGAGGGTATGCATGGAAAAAAAATTTCAACGTGGCCGCCTTTTCCAAGATGGCCGCACAAATACGTAAAAATTTCAACTTTGTCCGATTTCAACGAAATTTGATTTCTAGGTAGATTTTGATGCTGCGAACAAGCTGGAATCATCGAATTGGCTGCAAGGGGCGACATCAGCTATTGCTTGCAATTGCAAATCTAGTTTTGTTTTTGCTTTGTACTTTACCTCTTATTACAAACATTAGAAATTTTTTACGAAAGGATATGGAGTAAATGAACATGAGACCATAACACATATGTTAACTTCAACTGCAATAATTTTAATGAGCTGTATGGTCAATATCCAAAAATAGTAAAATAGAAGTACCCATTACAAAAATGTCCGAAATATAAGTTGAATTTAGTACCAAAAACATGCCTGGAGTGCAATTCATGGAACACTCATATTGCATATTTTACTGTGAAAAAGTTTCAGCTGGTGACAAAGTATAATATAATTATCATAAGTTGAAACAGTTACTGTTTCTTTCATTTAACCGTTATCTGTATATATACTGAACCAGTACATTTTGAAAAAAAAATCTTTAAATAAGGGACCGATCATTTAACTTGAAGGGGGCTATGGTTTTTTTTCCAAGAAAATATTTTGGAGCTAATTTTATGTGAAAAAATATTTCTTCTGCAAAAATGATGAAAAAAATATTCTGAAGGAGGCTTTCTGCCCCAAAAAAAATTAATTTTTGAAAAAAAATATTATGTTGATACAAGTGTAAAAAATAAATAAATTTTTTCTTCGCGAGAAACAATTTTCTGTCCGGAAAAAATATAACCCCCTTCAAATTAAATGGTAATCATCAAATGTTATTTCACAGAGTAGTGCTACATTCTACACTTACGTATTCTTTATCCGATAGGTGTATCATTTTATACTGTGTCATCCTGAAATGTGTAATGACAGGCATATGTACAAGATAAGCCATATATGTTAAACGACTGAGTGGAACCAAACCTTTCCATGATAGCAGTGTATTCACAAAACCTGAAAAGAAAGCAATAGTAAGTCCAACATTGTAAACATTTCGTCGTGTGAAGATTACATATTGATTATACTGTTCTACATCACAATTTTCTGAAACTGAGAAAAATCGATTTAAAGTTTCCAAACTGTTGGTAGAAAATTGCATCAAAATTTCAAAACGACATTTTGTACATAACAAGCAAGTAAAATGAATCTTTTAAATGATGTATATTCATTACATTAAAGAATTAATTCCCCCCTTTTTGGCTGTTGTAACATTCGGATTTTTAAAATCTTACTTTAAAAACACAAAAAATGTAAAAAGTCCTCGAGATGTAACATTATAGCAACTACAGGGTTGAACTTTCTTATGATTTCGCTACCCGGATGTACATGCTTTTCTAATGGACAATGGAGATATAACATCTGGGGTACCCTGAAAATCATACAAAAACTCACTAATGTAGAGCGATCTCAGGGGGAGATAGATCTGTATAAAATTAGCCTAACTGCATTGTTATCTCCAATTTCTCAAAAAGTGGTGTTATAACAGTATAATATTCACACGACGATTTTTACGAAAAATTGGGAATAAGACGAGAAAAGCAATATATTAGCAATTACCTCCATATCCAGTTGCACATGCAAATATAACCCAGCACACACATGCACCCCAAACTGTCCTGTGTACAGTATTGTAGAATGCTGCCCATTCTGTAGGCCATATTTCATTGTTCACATCATCATAAACACTGTAAATTATTGTCAGTGCTGTTACTGTAGCCAATGTCCACCCGAGTAAATTAGCGAGCTGGAATAGATGATGAGTGGCAGTGGACAATTGTCAGTTATACTGCAAAGCATTACTCAAACAACACAAACAAAATGCTGAATGAACAGAAAGAAATGCAACAAGAATATTTTAGATGTCGACATTATAAACTAAATAGTACAGGCAAAATTTAAACACTCCCTCCATCGTAGTTTTGTCCTCAGCTATATTTGATATTATCGATTATTCGGATTTCGTTTGGTTTTATGCATTTTCAACATTTTTTGAAATAATGGATTTCCTTTGTTTGGGTTCTAGTGCTGCTGATGAGGAATAAATTTCCGAAATGGCCATACAGCACATTAAAATTATTGCAGTTGGTGTTAACATATGTGTTATGTTCTCATGTTCATTTACTCCATATCCTTTCATAAAATACTATATATACAAGTTGTCTACCTAGCAGCAGAAACAGCAATCAGTAAAAGACAGGTATAAACAAAAACTTTCATTGAAATATTATTTCGCCAACATCGACGATACGCTGCCTAAAGCAGAGTTTTGTTAAGCCATTAATTGCAACAAATGATATGATATATCTAAATTCTAAAATATAAGTATCCTGCTATAGTATAAGTAAAATACCTACTAGTATTAGTCATATATTTTGCTTTCTTCAATATTATTTTGACTTCTTGTTATAAATCGTTGATTTCTTATTCATGATAACACCTTCAGTAGATAGAATGTGTATCACAAGAAGGACAAAATTAGTTTTTTCACATAGAATTTTAAAGTTAGACCCTTAAACCAAATCGTCATGATTAACAACATATAAAATAATTTCATTCGTTATTAATATTGTTTCGTCTAAACCGTTTTTAGTACCAACCTTACTCATTCTGAATTTTCCATGATATTTATATAGTAGGTAACCTGTATACATTCCAACCAAATATGGACCCATTCTACAGTAAGGCTTGGAATATATCTTACCACGGTCAGGATTTCCTCCTCCGAGACCCCTGAAAAAGTTTGGTTTTTAGGAGTCAAACATTTCGTTGAACACCTTTAGAATTAAGACCCCTGAAAAAGTTTGGTTTTTAGGAGTCAAACATTTCGTTGAACCCTTTTAGAATTAAGAGCACTTATATCTATTACATTTTTTATGTCGAAGCAACCAGTATGGATGATTTTAAATAAGGAAGAAGACAAACGCAAGAAGTAAAAAATGTAATTAAGAGGAATCAACATAAAAGCAATGAAAGGATATGGAACGAATGCATATAAGACAAAGTCTCTACATATACACGGTAAAACCAATTATTAGTAATGGAACAACGCTTTTATTATTGTTCCTCATCTTGCAGTCACCATAGAACTTCAACGATGTTCTTTGTTCATACCTCATAGTAAGTTCAAGACGACCTTAGCACTTGTTTGAGTGGAATTCATTGCTAATTGTCGAACAACGCTACATCAATGTTTCAGGCAATGGATGTGTGATCATGAAAAACAAAAACAAAAATAACTGGCAAAGTACTCTTACAATAGGGTCTGTAAGTCTCGTCATGTGACACCGAGATTTCACGATAAAATTGAAATTCGAAAACGTTTCCCGCCAAAATGTGACGTTTTTGGATTATGACGTTCAATTTTTTGTTTGCAACGTCATATATGGTCGTGAAAAATGCAACTTCCGGGTACAAAAATTGAACCCGGAAGTTTCAAAATTGAACGCGACTTACAGACTCTATTACTGTGATCCGTTGCTCGACACAAAGCTGGTGAACAATTACAACATATAGACAAACATAGAGCACTCATCATGTCATTGTAAAAAAACTTGGCACCATAAAATTGTGAGATGTGGGCACTTTAAACAAGAGGACAGAATAAAATTCGGTAAAAGAAAAATAATTAAATGCCAAAATTTGAAAGGATGACCCATATAAGAAATTCTCTCAACAACAAGTACACTATAACTGAAATATATAGAGAACATAGTACATCTCTCTCACTGGGAATCTCTTAACATTATTCACACTGCAGGAGGGGCAAATGACAGTCTAAAATTAACGATGACATGATGTGGAGTAAATGAACATGAGACAAAATTTCTACAAATACATGGCAGGACGAAGCAATGGAACAAGACTTTATTTATTTCTTTAATTATGAAAGCTTCATCTCCAAGATTAGTCGGACAATAAAGGTTTTAACTTGTTTTCAGCAGCATGAAACAAATTAACAATTATCATAGTAACTGATTAAAAACAAAGTAATGTCAATGTGAATCACAGGAAGGGATACAGCAAAAACTACATACTCATCCGTATTGTTTGTAGATACTCTGCAGCTGTAAATATGAGGATGCTACGGTACATTCGTTTGCAGAAACATTCATATCGTTTTTGAAGTCAGTAACAAAAGTTTGACAGCATTCATTAATTTTAAAAACTCTGTTTTAAGCCTGATGATATACAGTATCATTTGAAACAGCAATAAAAAAGTAAAACAAACATTGAATTAAATTGAAAATGAATCTTGATAAACAAATTATAATAATTGAAGTAATGGAGAGAGCTCTCACTTCTGATGCTGAAATTACCATATCAACTCTTAAACACTTTGATATACATACTCATCAAAGTTGGATACTGAAATGTCATAATGAGTAGACAGCACGCCCGTTGTTATCCATGTTCCCAGTAAGAAAAACATCAGCACACCAACTCCAGCAAGATGGAAGCTTAAAGTTATTAAGAATTGAAAGATCATGCGATATCAAATTAAAAACATAAATTTATTTTCAATATATAATGCTGAAGGTTTCATATACTTTCTATTTGTAACAACACATTCATTACACAAAAAACATTAGATGTCCTTTTTACTAGTTTTTTACTGAGAGTTCAAGCATTTAATTGTACTTACGAACTCTTTGCTATTTTCAATAAATGAATTAATAAAGGGTACGCACGGACGTTTTATATGGTAATGACTCCAATTTAAACTATAAACTCCAAGTAACTTCGGTATATTGTTATTTATTCCAATAGTTTTTGGGTTTGATGCTTTACATCATTTTTTTCTTGAATTCTTTCCACTTTTTGGAGCAGATCATGCTTACCCTTCCGGAACACCTGATGATACTCCCGGTTTTCAGTGTGAGTTAACATTGTCAGTGCTTCGGTTTCTTGTGTTGTCTTGTATATTACACTGTAATCTTTTAGTTTTTCTCCGTTGTTGATGTATGTGGTACCAATTTGTCCTGGTTATTGAGATTATTACAAACTTTTCAAACTTCTACCATGGTACTGTTTGAGGGTTAGAGAAGTAACACGTGCCATGGATCTTAATTGGTTTGGTCTAAGTGTTAGAAAATGACATCAACCAATCAGCCACCAAACAGATCTTTAAACATCATATTCTAGCTGGTTGTGTGACGGGTGCCATGCGTGGAGCAGATCATGCTTACCCTTCCGGAGCACCTGATGATACCTCAGTTTTAAGAGGGGGTTCACACTGCTAATGCATTAATTTGTGGCATTTTTGTTTGTTTGTTATGTCTTTGTCATACTGTCCCAATTCGCTGTGTTGCTGTGAATTGCTATGATTTTGGATTTATGATTTTAGAATTTCCCCTTTCCTCGTTCTTGCTTCGGTATTCGTTTGCCTATGTAATTGCTATATGTGTCATATAAGATACAAGTCGTTAAGCATAAATTATATATCCGAGAAGCAAACTACAAACATACAATATCTTCAATAAAAAACATATCTGACACAATCGTAATTGCTAGACGTTTTATACTATCAAAAGCTTTGTAACACTTACAAATAAAGCGGTAAAATAATTAACGGACTCAGCACAAAGAACTGCATGTCATTAGCCAAATACCACGTCCATCCCATGCACTGCAAAATCAAGTTTTAAGGCTTTGCTACATATATACTAATAGATGTTTTTATTTGTAAGGATTTGTTATCATGTAATTTGTTTGAATAAATTATGTAATTTGTCTACAGTAAACAATAATCAAAACTTTTGATGTTTACGAATTTAAGATGAATTTTCTCCTTGGTTCTTGGTAAGGAAAATTTAATTTCAATTTAAAGAGTGTATATAAGTAACAAAAATGGTTTTAGACAGTCATTTTAATTATTTTCTACAGGAATATTACGCACATCATTTGTATTGGAAATCGACATCAGCTATTGTGTGAATTTATCTGGACATACACTAGTGGACTTCATAATGTCAGATAAGTTCTTATCTATGTTTTGTTTAATTTGTAAATATATCTTTTCTTTGTAAAAAAAGTTAATTTGTTTTATTGTTGCTAACTATAATTTATAGATTATTTCCACCTCATGACAAAAATTGGAGGTTTGTCCGGGATCTTCGAAATTGTGAAAATAAAATAATTTATGAAATTGATAAATCGAATGTTTTTAAAAGTCAGCAACAAAATTTCAACAAGATATCATTTGATCCAGTACAAATCATACCTACATGTCAGGTTGTAAATTTTCTGAGGCTAAAAAAGGATGAGTTGATAATTCTTTCAAGGGATATGGATTATGTGTCCATTATATTCCAAGAAAATGGATTATTTTACATTTTTTTGTATAGATAATCGTAATTTAGGGTTATACATCATTGATTTTGCTTTTTGAAACATTTGCAAATATATTTTAGGGATCCAGGATATTTCATTACAACATTTAAGGGTATGGATGATTGAAACTCCTTTAAAAGGATAAGAAACTCCTTTTAACCTTGCCTGTGATGATTCCGACATTATATGTCTTCTTTGTTACAACGAGAGCTGTTATATGCCTTTTATATCTATTTGTTACACAAAAACCTGTAAACTCCAATATAATACAGGTTAACTGTAAATGTAAATGTGAATAGGCTTTCTTCATACTAAACATACCCTGCTATCACGGTCTTCAACAAAATTATTGATGTATAAAAGATTGTACCACCAGCCCTTCTCACAATGGTTTCTCTCGGGACCGTCTTTAACCCAGTTTGGTCCACTACCAGTGTAGTGAAATAGCGACACATATACCATTAGCACTAGCATGTAAGGAGGTGTCAATCTGTATATGCAATTAGAGTGTGACAATCGCAGTTTTGTAACGAGAAACAACTTGCAATGAAAAAATGCTATTGAAAAACAATGTAATTAAACATAGGTTTGTATTTTTAATTGACAATTACATGTAAACTTATTCATTTGGTCTCGACATTACTACCAAGAAAACGCGGAAAAATACAACAGATTATTGTAGAAAAATATTCTTTGAAGAGAGCATAAATCTGAAAACTCAGACTTACCTTTTTTCAGAAGCTTTTTGAATAGAACAACATCAGCAAAAAATGTAAAATTCCATGTAAGATTTCTTAATACATTTGTATGATTAAGCGGGAAATTGTTCGCCTTAGAGTTTCATTTCTTTTCCATTAGCTACTTTTATTCCTTAATATGTATGAAAATATAATTGGAGGTTGATTAAATTTGTTCATGGTTTATTTAGTGCATCTAAGGTGACCAATGCCAAGAACATATTATCCTTGTGTAAAAATATTTGACCCCTTTTGAATGTGTAAAGTCATACGGGTATCGGGTACTTCAGAAAACTGAAGCTCATATTTAACTAACATCGATTTTCTAATCATTTCAATTTTATATTGTTGACTATTTTTATTGTGTTCTAGTCAACAGAAATTTAAAATCATTTCATCTGGAGTACATCAACTACGGACAACAGAAAGTGTTTATGAAGCAGGTGTATATGATCGCCACGCGGGAATGTTATATAAAGATTTTAGTTTTGTTGATTTGAGCTAATAAGATAGGTTAAGATTTTGTAGCAATTTGGTAAAACTTTAGTTCTGAAAGTATCAGACCTTAAAATCACAACAATGCAAGCTTTAAGAAAAGAAAAAGGAACCTCTTTGTAAAAAATAAAAAAGGCACTTACAGATAATATCGAAGAAAGTTGAAAATGTGTTTTTCTTGTGAATAATAAAATATTCTTTTGTACATTCACAATGGATTACAAATTTGAGTTTAAGTTCAGGAAGAGCGCCTCTAAAAATAGTGATGTGCCAATATTCTCATCAACAGATTGAACTATTCCTCTCGGAAACGGACAGAAGAGGTTTCTTTTACGAAGACCTTTGTTCTCTACCCATAAATGAAATCTTGACGCCTTTGTACTTATTCATACCTCCAAAATCTATGGAAATAGAACATTCCCCAATTTATCTTTCCATTCTTTTTCTTTAGTTCTTTTAGCACCAGGTAAGTAAGGAGGCATCCGCTGCAAAAAATCAAGGAAAATGCCAGAAGAATTTAGCCATTTATTTTCACGAGTTCTTTTAACATGGTAAAAACATACTTACCCCATGCCAATTTTTAAAAAAAAATGCTGTAAATGTTTTTCATTGATTGCGTTAAGAAAGAGAAAATTAAGAATCTCGATCATTAATATCAGACTTCTACAGAATTTTAATGAACAATATACCTTTAAATGGAATTTTAACTGGTTAATTGTGCATATAATTCCAGTGAACTCGATTCTACCTCTCCCCGGTTTTTGTGGAAGTTTACACCGCTAGTACTTCATTCTTGTGACATTAAATATCAATCATCGTTTCTTATTTTGTCATTTTTGTTTGTCTTAATGTGTGCTGCCTTGTCATTTTCGCATATTCATATTTTTTATTTTTGAATTTTCCGTTTATGCTTGTCATGGCGGTTTCAACTAAGTCTTTCTTAAAGTTGTCCATTCCAAGTACTTTTAAAAAGCTTTTGTGTGGTTTTGCAGACAAGGTCTTTGTTTAATAACTGTTAAGTTTTGCATAAAAATGATTGCATATGTCACAGTTTTTCATCAACTCTTTGATATTTTCTCAAATCTCTCTTCAGAAATATATGATTCACAAAGAAAAAGTCAAAAGCGGAAACAGAATTGAAAGTGTAAATAATCTTTTTTTTTTATTTACATTTACTACTGTAGTGTTACGTTTGATTAATGTTTTAACATAAATATCGGATTTTTGAAAAGGCACGAAAAACGATTTATTACAACCTGGTAATCACGTCAATACCAATGATATTTGTGTGATGTGCTTCATTTCCTGTTTTATCGTTGCGTTCAAGCTTTTATTTACTGTCAACATGATGGACAAAAATATCATGAAGACACACCTGAGAGTGAAGAACGAGTCTACTGAAGGAAAAGCGTTTGCTACAGCATAAAACGACCATCTTCCTGTCATCTTGGGTAAAAAAGTTGCAGCATTATCTGCAAATACAAGCAACAGAATAATAAAACTTAATATTGTTTACATGGACAAGTACAGGGCAACATATTAGCAAGCTGTACATACGTGAGTAATGGCAATACTTCAGATTAGTTTACTTCAGTCTATAAATGGAAATTTGTGTTTTTTTTTTACCTTTATTTAAAATAATGGTTACCGACACATATACTTGGTTCGATGGTTTATAATTTTTGGGGAAAATCCTGAACTAATGTTAATTGTAATACATGGAAGCATCTGAATGAGATGTTTTATGAAAGGATATGGAGTAAATGAGCATGAGACCATAACACATATGTTTACTCCAACTGCAATAATTTTAATGAGCTGTATGGCCATTTCGGACTCAAACAGTAAGAACACATAGTTACAAAAGTGGTTCACATTATTTTTTTTCTACAATATCAAATTAAAAATAGATAAGAAGACTCGTAAAAAATAAACTAAAATCGTTTTTATTAAATTGTAAAAACATGTGAAGACTTGTTTTATTAGATTAATATTTGTACATTGTTCAAACCTCATAAATAAATTCAATGTCTGGTACCTTGTCAACGGTATATCAATTCATTATTTGGATCATGGGGTACTCAAAATTGAGTGTCTGTAATTAATCTTGTGCAATAATTAATATTTCAACATTCTGATCCGTCAAAACAATTATACGTATCTAGTTTGCCGTGACATAATACTGTTTCCTTTCAAATTTATTTTAACATCATCTAATCTGTTGTGCAAGGGAACTATACAATATACTGATTACTTGCAAAAATAAATTATGTTAAATAACATTAAAACGTACTGATTTTTTGGTCGTTTTAACCTAGATATGGGATGTTGTCTCCTTGACATTTACCCCATTTCCTTTCTTTTTCATATGAAAATTATATTAAGACCGTGATATGGAATTCATCGAATAAAGAGAGTAAAAACAGAAATCTAAAATCAGGACAATTCAGATGTAACAAAAATGCAGACAATATGACAAAGATAAAACAAATAAACAAAAATGATCAAGAAGGGAGCAAAACTAAAGCACTAGTAGCTGCAATCCCCCCTCCCCCTCAAAAGCTACAGGTATCACCAGGCGCTCCGAAGGGGTAAGCATGATCTGTTTGTTGATTATCCCCTGTTCCAAGTTAGATATATATGGTCAAAGGGAAGATCATTTAATTCGCCGTTTCAGAAACTAAAGCTTTGAGGGAAGAGCGTACACCAAAACGCGTTGATTGGTCAAGAACGTTAATAACGTAACGTCATTGGTCGAAAATAGATTGTTCGTACACCAAAATTTCAATTACAATCACAGTACCCACAATTCCTTAGTTTCTGGAACGGCGAATTAGCAGTTGAAATTAAAATTATCTTCCTTTATATAACTAATAGGGTTAGGTAGATAATTGACAAATGTTTCTCATAGAGAATGAGTTATGAAATGTAGATCACTTAGTTTTCCTTAGATAATCAAAGTTACAACACTTTATTTACAATATCAGCGAAGAACAGAACTGTTTAACTAGTATCCATAACAGGTATAGTAAGAAACATCGACAGTTGGGTTAAAAACATACCAGTTGATATGAGTTATGTGCCATTTATTTTACTAAAAACAAAATAAATCTATCTCTCAATATGCTTATTATATATGACTGATCGTAAACGACTCTGTCAAAACGAATCATCTTGCCACCAGACACATTAAAACTCAAAGTATACATTGCAACTGTAACCTTACATCTTGCATACTATTCATCAATGAATATCCTTGGAATTCACTAATTTTCAAATAATACAACATATTGGAATCATTGGTCAATTAGTTATTTTCCACGGGATTGTCTATCTACGACAGCGATTTCTTTTCAAAATTTTATAGAGTTACTCACAGATTAGTTTTTTCCAGGAATATCTTGTATATTAGCACATTAAAGGTCAATGCAGTTGTATATTTGATCGGGGTTGTCATCTTTATAGTTCTCTTTTAGATTATGCTTTCCTCTAATCAGAAACAATGTCTCGCTCAATATTTTTTCTACAATCTCTGTGGGGGGGGGGGGGGGGTACAGTACAATTAAATCTATTGTTACACTTCGGGTATCAAGCCGCACACGCACACATATACACATTTACTCCTCAGGAAGGTTTGCTTTTATTATTTCCGAATAATTTTTATTGTCTCAATTATTCTAAAATGCGGTTCCATTTTACCTGCTAAACTTATAGGAGCGGAGTACGCATGTCCTAAAATAACCCAAGTCATTGACAGGAACCGTATACCATTGATACAAGTCAGCACGTCTTTGCCTTGCTCTGTTGTAAGAATCTTTGCACCATTTGTATAAATAGAGAATGACAACAGTAGCTTTCCTGGTATTCCTATATAAAAATAAACACTATTAATTAATTTTGGACGTAATATAAATTACGCTGCACTCATTTCAATAGCCAAAAACATTACTAATCAATCATGGGACAAAATAACATTTACGGCACACCTGTTTCAAATGTTTTGTGATTTGCCGCAGTTTCGATACGCATTTTTGCATTTCTGTAAAAAATTAAACTTAAGACACGACTGTGTAGAGCAAAAATGTAAACTAAAATTTCAAAATCAACCTGATCATACAAGTATGAATTAACAAAAGAAAGCTCCACTTTTTCACTTTCACCCTTGCATCGGTTTGAGCGGAATTAATTGACAACGCTGCAGCCACGTTTAATACTCATTTATGTGGGATCGTCAACAAACATTAAATTAAGAGGCAAAGGGTTCCGGCAATTGCTTTTATACGAAAAAAAAAAACGAATAGAAGACAATAACAAAATACAAATGACAACAAGGCACTCATCGAATCAACTGCAAGAAATCTTAACATAACAAAACAGTACCGTGTAGGCACTATAAATACTTTTTTTCATACATAGATATACTGAAATATATTGACACTAAATAATAAAATTTTAAGATGCAGATAACAATGCTTAATCAGTTACAAAAAATATCAGGAAATTGTGTCATTAATAAAAATGAGGCTTGGATATATGCCATACTAGTATATCATTTGTAAGAGAGAAGACATTCTAAATGCATACAAAAAGAACATTTTACGTATGTATTGTCTGTCTGTTTAGATCTTTTGATAAATCAGTATTTCCCACAAGCCTCAATACTATATAAAAATACAATTACTGCACTTTGATCTGGTAAAGATGAGATTTTTGAAACAGATGAAAGCATCATGGACTTCTCTTTGAACTGTTTCTAATCCATAAAACTGCATATAAAAGATTAAAATTTTGCATTGCCAGAATTCCAGTATGAAGGTATCTGAACAAAAAAATTGTAATCTTCAAACGAAAATAACATATTTAAACGGTACAAATGTATTTTACTATAGCGATGATAGCTAAATAAATATATACCTGGTTTATATTCTGGAACTTTCCTCTGATCAATTAATGGTGATTTCTCATCTGCTTCTATGACATTATCCCCATTAAGTCTCTCTTTTTCCTTTTCTTTCCATTTTGGCCACTGAATAACTAAAACATCGTATGCAGTACCCAAAGCCATAACAGCAATAAATACACCTATGACTACTCTTTAAAGAAAAAATGTCATTTAGACAATTCAATACACGAGGGAAAATCAAAGTTAATTATATACTGGTTACACAAGGGTCCCCATCATAGTCAGGGCAGCAAATGATCTACATTAACATTTAAACAATGTATCATATATGCAAGACTGGCACTAATTCCAACTTTGCAATACAGAAAATGAAATTAGAACAATACAAAAAATATCTTACATAAGCAATGAGAGGATAAGGGAAACATGTATTTGAGACAAAGTCTCTGCAAATACGTGGTAAAATAAGCAATGGAATAACGCTTTATCTAATAAACAATGAAAGGATTGTTTAGGAACCCTAACTTTATACCATGTTTAATTAAAACTCTATATCTAAGAACTGGTAGCAAGTCCAAATCGACATAAAGACAGACGAGATCGAGTGAGATACCAAATCAAACTTCGGAATTCTATGATTTAATGCAAATGTACACAAATTTGTTTTCAAGTAAGTTTTCATTATTTATACAATAACATATAAATAAGGTCATTTGTTCTCTAACAACTCTTTCATGTTTTGATTTTGGTCTTCCGTGTATTTGACATTTATCTGCACTGAAAAGAAAAGGCAGCACTATAATTTAATGAAATGTCAGTATTTTGTTGCATGGAAAGCCGTCTTGAGCTTTTGTACAGATTAAAATTATCACTATGACTTTAAAATATTGAAGTCCTCAAGATTCAGATTTTCAAAGAACATTCTGTCGGAATCCCATCAAAAGCAAACAGTCAGGAAAACAGTAAATATGTCTCATTTATTAGCGTCTCAGTCAATTCCTTTGAGAAAATTATTGCTTTTGTTGTGTTTATTACTATATCTTTTCATCTCTCCGCTTTGAATTGGTTCAAATAAGATATAAAAGACCATTAACCCATTTCCAAACGGATTGCATTAAGGGTGCATTTGGAAGCTCAAAATAAGGTTGGAAAAGAGGATACTATAGAACCCATAGGAAAATTATTATTTTTTTTATGTTTTTCAAAAGATCTCAAGAACTAAGATTATTAGCTTCATGAAACACAATGAGTAACTCGAAAGTTTAAAGTATTGAAAAGTTTACAAGAAATGTCGTGCCATGGAAACCAAACCTATTTAAATTGAAATTTGAGACAAAATAGCATGTATTGTGTTTTAGTTATGTTTCATTACAGCAAGACCATGCCAAAATTTCATTTCATGTGGTGTTAAATGGGTTATGGTTGATAACAAAATATCGAAGTTATTGTATATTTAGTTTTGCTGATGGCTATCTCGATACCTTATGTTTGGTAAACTATCATGACTATTGATAAAAATATGTAGACGCTGAAAATGAATAGTGAATAGTGGAATTGTGGGACCTCTGGTTGCCATGGACTAAAACAAATGCAATTTTGAGAAAATCGTATTTCCCAACAGCTTATATTTTGATCCAACAATATGTATAAACTTGATAATAAAGGGACCTCCCTGCCTAAATTTTTGAATAGAAGCTTTCATTATACCGAGATTAAGTTGGAAATTTGTAATTCGTTGTATGAATGCAGTTAAACATGCATATTGCTAATTTTCATTCTTAATAATAAGACAGTAAAGATAAGAACGCTACATCGGCGTATCCCCCTTGCCAAGTTACTTTACATCTTGTTTTTATGATTTTCCTTACAGTGCATAATAATAATCATTTTCTTGTCAATCTCGATATAATACAAGTTCTTAGAGTAACATGCTGTCACTCTTTTCGATTACAATTTGAAACTAGAAAAACTGTGAGCAAAGCTCACAAAATATATACCCCTGCTCCCCCAAAAAAGATCAAATCAAGAATTTAAATAGATGGTACACAATAGCAATGTGTACGTAACATTCTTTGGAAGATTCATTGAATTTCAACAAGTAACCTAGGAGGAGTTGTCGCCACAAAGTGTGTACTCCCATGGCGGATGGAATAACGCTAAAGCGGGGGTATAAAAGTATATACTTTCCAAAAATCCAGACATGTTCACCTTAAACTTCTTTTTAAATTTCTCAATAGATTTTGACTTACATGTACCCATCCATTCCTTCAATAATTTTTATAGCAAGGACTTACAAAACTATAGTTGCTCTTGTATCGAATGGAATATCTCTTGTAACTTCTTGGAAAACAACACTACTGACCCTGACAGGACTGTCAGCCTCTACAAACACTAGAAAAGGAAAGAAATATTGCCAACTTCATCCTGTTTCGTTTTTATTAATAACAATAAATAAATATAACTAATGGAAATCAGAAGTTCTTTTTTGTGTGTAAGCTTAGAGACAAAGTTTTCAATAAAAAGAATGTTATCAAAATCAGATAGGGTTAAAGCAGGAGCATCGTCATTACTTAGACATTAGGGTTTCTTACTTGACATTCATAATTCCTCTGTAAGCTTTCATGCATAGCTCGATTTATGGTCTTTCAAAAGTTTTATTTGATTTAGCACTAAAGAATCCTAAAATGTAAAATGGATTGTAAAAAATCAGACTTACAGCAACTATAATATTTAGTTACCAATACAAATAAAACCTAGCTGCTACTGTTACTCACTATCATTAATCATATTTCTGAGATCTGTTACACTACAGCTGACTGGAACACACAGTCCTAGTGTTATCTGTGGTGACGTCTGAAAAAAAGCAACGCTGCTCAGTTTGCTTTGTTGTGATTTATTTTTCAATTACCACGATCGATAGAAAAACTCATCAGCTATTCTATGCAAACACATCAAAACACCAATGTATCTTAGCGTTGTCTGTTGTCATATTTCTAGTAATTTGAAATTCAAACACATTTGTACAGAGGTCAAAATCTCTGTAATCTTTTTAATTTTTTTTCAACCTATACAGAATTTTTTGAATTAAATTCTACCATATCAACAATCAGAGCATAGTGCCAAATTTTCAGTTTCATAATGGGTTCATAAAAGGACAAGTCCAACAGAAAATGGGAAACGTTACGGATACCTACAGGCACTAGTTGGTATTCCACATTTTTCGGTAAATGTTTTCTTTGGTGTTTTTGTTGCAAAGATTTATCTTTGTAATTGTCTGTATAGTAAGAAGTTGATAATACTTTTCAATCATTTACTTTTGTCTGTGTGTGAGAGTTACAGAAATTACATGTATCACGGAATCTCAATTGGGCTTTGTGTGAGGTTAAAAAATAACAAATCAATTTTATTTGAAAACTTGCAATATCTAAATTTAAGAAAATTTTGTTACACCTAAGGAGTATCTCCCTCCCGCATAGCTGATTTTGGCTTTCCTTTTTAGATACTATCGCTAATTTGTTCTCTTTCAGCTTTTACAAATATTTCAGTTTATGTATTTTCAAATGTCCTGATTCGTTCTGAACTGAAGAGACAAATTGTCGAAATGAGCACATGCAGAGATGAAATTCACAATAACTTCGATATTTAGTTTTTTACTAATCAACTTTGTCATGGATCTTTTGCATCACCTCATCTGCTGGCTGTGTGTCTAGTCACATGCAGACTATGAATATCTATCCGTAAAACTGATTCGAGCCCAGTATTTTTTGTTGATATCTGTAGTTATGCCTTTATTTCTTAACATTCTTGCTAACTTTCTGAATATGTTTTATCTTTGTTATTTTATCTCATTTTTGTTGTCTCTATATCATTAGTTTAAATTTTGCAAAATAACCTTGAAGTTAATATGCATGGTTTCTATGTCGTATTTATAAAATATTACCCCCCATTTATAAAAAGTTTATTTGAGATTCGATAACTTTCTCTGTTTATCTTTATCATTTTGGGAGAACCACACCCATAGGTCCATGTGAGCTATTGCCACTACTTGGCGCTCGTTGATGTCCGTCCGTTGTTGTAAACTATTTCGAAATATCCTCTGAAACCATTGACCAAATTTAAACCAAGTTCGGCCTGAATAATTAAAAATTGTCATTATCTAGTTTAAAATTTGTATCTAAGGAGTCCGAGGACCAAAAAAAAAGACTGCTGTTTCTGGAAATAGAACACAGGGCAAAGGATCATTTTTTTGTTTTTGTTTGTTTTTCTTTTTGTTTTGTTTTTTGTTTTGTTTTGTTTTGTTTTTGTTTTGTTTTGGTTTTTTTTTGCAAATACATTTGTTACTCAAAATCGAAAAACAAATAAGTAAAAAAAATATGAATAAATATAATAAAAAAGAAGCACGAGCTCTACCTTAGCCTGCAATTTTGAAGTTAAGTGAGTGAGAACCGAACCGTCAATCCAAAACGAATAATCCAAGGACAATGGCAACATCGGAAACAACAAAGAAAGAGAGACCTAACATGAGTACGGTACAGAAAAGAAAAATAAAGACATACACACATACAGATGAACAACACGGAGCCAATAAGAACCATGGGTGAGATCAGGTGCACCGGTACAGTAAGCATCTCATTTTTCTCATAAGACACCCGACATGTTGAACATGTTAAATCCGGTAGTAAAGTCAAATCCGCGAGAGGAAACAGTAAATTCTATTACTTTTTTTTCAATTATTTAAGAAAAAATATTAATCCTATTTCATATTTTATGAAATTCAGAATTTTAAGAAGTTTAAAAAAACTTTTCAGAATAAAAGGGTCATTATTTAGTCTGCGAATTAAAAATAAAATTCCAATTTTAGTGAATTTCCTGACAGTCGCAAAGACTAATTATTTTTGAAAGTCTTCCTAGCAACCATTACTTTTATCACGGATATTTAAAAACATGTTTTGATTTCAGCAATATGAGTTGCCGAGATGGGAACCCTTGCTTAAATTCCTTTGAAAGATGGTTCGAAATCAACCAGCTTTGGTTACTACTTTGAAAACCAATCAAGATAACTGAAATTTAAAAAAAAGTATTCTACTACACGTGTCTACTGATATCAGCACTATGCATAATCTATATTTATAATGATAAATGTATAATTACCAAGGCTATAAATGAAACCACTGTCCATTTTTTGAAGAGATGTCTAAAATGGGTTGTAATGAAAAAACAATTGCCAAAGAAAGTAACCTGGACACTGATTTAAAAAATATTGTTTTTATTTTAACAATAGGTATATTGGTTATAGTGTGCTTAATTCTATCAACTAAAAGACTGGTGAGCCTACTGTGATCATCTTGTTTATATGTACTCACTGGTATAAGATCTTGGAACAAGCCCCTTAGTCGTATCTTTGAATACTGGACATTAAATCTATAATTAATGTCACTGAAGTTTGTCTGAACCTCATCTACTGCAATACATTCTTCATAGTCTCCTAACCACAATATCCCTCCTCCAAGTATATTTGACGCAGGTTTTCCAGCCGCATCAAACACTAAAAAAAACCCAAAAATAGTTTGTTTTTATTTCAAAAATGGTAAAAATTACTTTTAATCCACCATTACTTTTGAAATGCCTGAACGAAGTTAGGACCATTGTGATTGACAATTCTACAAAGGTTTTTTTATAACCCTCATTTCCCAATCTTGTGCAACGGACGGAATAACTGAGAAAATGGATTAGATTAAATACAAATCTCTAGCAATGTTTATGTGTTTCATGCGAAAAGCGTCAAAGAATACACCCTTATCTGAATGACTTCATATATACGTCTTTTAAACTTGAAATGATTGGACAAACAAAGAAAATATATGGATTAAGGTGGTACGGGAACTAAAATTCTGTCAGATAGAATTTTCTGATTTTTTCATGATTTACCCTTTGTTATTAGAGCACACAAAAAATAAAATAAAAATAAGGGGTCACCGGCCATATAAGAATGAAAAATATCATGTAAAAATCTGTTATTTTGGTTGAAATGATAGGAAAACTAGCGAATTTTAACAAAAATTTAATTTATTTTAGTTACATTTGATAGAATTTTTTTAAATTTTGTAAATTAATATCTTATATACTGTTCTTCAATTTCCATGAAAAAAAAATTGGGGGTCACCGTACTTTTTTTCTCAATAAATCGCAAAAAAAACTCATTTTTTCCTACCAATTCTATAAAAATTATCTCCCCTTAATGGAACAGGAGTTAGCTCATGTTCAATATTCTGGGTGGTTACGTAATAAAAGTTGCATATTTCATCAAATTCAACTATTATCAGACATTGAAAATGGTTACGGCAACGTTACCAAAGTGAATTCCATTTTAAGTCACATGCGCAAGAATGATGCGCAATTTAAACTCCCATTCTACCTTAAATGCACATGCGATAAAGTTGTAAAACTAAGCAATGCAACAACGCTTTTATTGTCATTCTTCGTCTTCAAATTACCATGAGGTCTCAGCCAATCATTAGCTTTTCTAATGCTTCATAGTAAATGAGGATAATAACAAAATTACCGAACAGATTTGTATCGCGCGGTATCAGGGTCATAATTACCTATTTTTGTATATACTAAAATCATTTTTGTATATACTAAATTCATTTTTGTTTATACTAAATTCCATTTTTGTGTACACTAAATTCTTTTTTGTGTACACTTAAATTGTTTTTGTATATAAAAAAATATTTTAGTATACACTGAAATCATTTTGTATACACATAAAAGTTTATTGAATATACAAAAAATATTTTAGTATATACTTAAATTATTTTTGTATAATCAATAATAATTTTGTATATACAAAAACAAATTAATCAGCCAATCAGAGGCGTTGTACTAAACGAGTTTTACTCGACGACTTTTACCTTCTACCTCTAGACCGAAGAAAACAGACGATTCGATGTAAATTCTTTATGTCCGATCTGTCTTTTTTTAAACCTAAAACTATATTGATAAAGATTCCATGCGGTTTTATTGGAACATATTACAGAAATGGAAAAAAGTTTAGGGAGGCGTTGGCAAGTCCTTTTCTTGGATTGAAATTGACTGATTTAGGGAAAATTCACTTAGCCTGTTAATGAAACTCCTTTTGCCTCTTAACGTCTCGAGAACGCAAGTTATGTACAAACCATAAATAACAAAATACCGAAGTAAGTCGGGGTATCGGACTGACCCATAAATATAAGCTTGTGCTGTGCCAATGAAGTATTCTGGTTTTTGTGTAAATTAAATACTGAAAGAGTCGATTCAGCTAAGGATAGAGTTCTGTGTGAAGGATATAATTCTTAGCTTAATACAAACTTTTCTACAATTCAGTATCATAAGTTTCCAAACAAAATCGGTTTTCGAGCCGGTACTGACTATAGGGTTGGTGAAAACTATCGGGGGCTTAGTTAAATCAGAGACATATATATTATATATAATTATTTGTCCCTATTTGAATAACTAGATACCGATGTTACTGTAAATTTAGTTTCTCCAAATACCACTTCGATAACTTGTGTCTCTTCATTGTTGATCAAATCAAAACAGTTGAATGAAGTATAATACTGTGGAAAGTATTTTTATTCGAGGATATCAATTGTCGTAGTTTAAAAAAAAATCAATACTTTGTGGGTACTTAAAAATACCGAAGTTGCATAATAAATAATAAATTTCGTTATGTTGTATACGTGTTTCAAGTAGTAACCATTCATCAGCGGTATTAGAATCAAATAATATGGAAAACGATAATCCAAAAGTAGTCACAAAAAGAAGTACTATTGTCAAAAATTGTCAAAAGTAGGAGGCCAAATCCAGTACCAAGGACATCCACTTGGTGCCATACATATACGGAATAAAGCCGCAGTATTTTAAAGGGGTTGGAATTTTTTTTATAAAAACAGGGAATTTTCATAAATGCAACGTAATTTTTCATGTCAGACAAGTCTGACTATTGGGCTGGTGAATACTTAAATTCGTGGTTATTAAATCTTATGCTGAGTTTAGACGTGCATTTAATGCGAATCGAATACTCATCGAATGCGGATCGAAAACTGTTTTTGCAATTAGACGTTAACAAATTATGAAGGGACAAATTCAGAATGAAATTGCATGGAAACAACGTCTCTACAAATATATGGTAAAAATCAAGCAATGGAACAATACTTTTATTCATTTTCTTCATCTTGTAGTCCTGAAATTCATGACTCTTTGTAGCATATTTTTATTTGGACGTGTAGCAACAGTAAAAGTTCAAATAAAAATATGCTACACAGAGTCATGAATTTCAGGACTATTCTTCTTGGAGTCACCATAAAGCCAAAAACAATGATCCTTGCTCTCGTAGTAAGTTCAAGATGTCCCCTATCTCCGGTTTTAGCGAAATTCATAACTCAATGTAATACAACGTTTGTACAAAAATTCATTGCATCATGATACACATCTAAATATCTTTCTTTTCTCCGTATATTCTGTTAATCGATTGCTGATAAACCAGACCTGCTAGAAAATATCATTGCAACTCGCTGTCGTCTTCTCATACCAAATTAAAATTGTCATTTCTGCCTCTAATGTTTGATTTGCTTGACTTAAGCCTTTTGCGCCATGGAGGCAAATAGGCCAGTAATAACACTTCTCCAACGGAGTCGGTTCTTGGCTATTCTAACCTGGTCGTTCCATCTGGGCACATAGGCCAGTAATAATACTTCTCCAATGGGGTCGTTTCTGGGCCATTTTAACCAGGTCGTTCCATCTGTACCCCCAAAGTGGGGCATTACATGGCAGGTAGGTACATGTAATATTTTACGAAAGGATATGGAGTAAATGAACATGAGACCATAACACATATGTTTACTCCAACTGCAATTATTTTAATGAGTAATACCTTTTACTTGAGTTGTATGATTCCTAGACCCGTACGAAAATTTCATGACCGAATTTACGGAGGATACACAAGGTTTGTATAGTGAAAACGGCAATTTGGACAAACTTGGCTAATGTTAGCTGGACCTTTCAAGGGGCTTCGTACCATTGGCCGTTATATGGCAGGTTGGTATATCCAATACCTTACGACTGAGCTATAGCGGATGATCCCTAGATCCGTACGAAAATTTCGGACGCTGTTATACAGAGGCTATCGTACATCGAAAAATACCGATTTGGACCAATTTGGCAAATATGGGCTAGACCTTGTTAGGGCTTCACAAAGTGGGGCATTACATGGCAGATAGGTACATGTAATACCTTTCATGTGAGTTATAGTGTATGCTCCCTAGACCCGTATGAAAGTTTCTGGACCGAATGTACGGAGGGCACCTTAGGTTTGAATTGTGAAATTTGGACCAACTTGG
>MJUU01053384.1:161668-173273 GCA_002080025.1 Modiolus philippinarum
AATGCCGACTTGGACCAACTTTGCTTATGTGGACTGGACCTTGCTAGAGGCTTCGCAAACTGGTTATAACGTGGCCAGTTCATGTAATACCTTTCATTTGAGCTTATAATCCCTAGATCCGTACAAAAATTTCGGGACCAAATTTACGGAGGGTCTCTTAGTTTTGTATAGTGAAAACGGCAATTTGGACCAACTTGGCTAAAGTTGGATGGATCTTTTAAGGGGCTTGGCAACGTAAGCCATTATATGGCAGGTAGATATATGCAATACATTTCGTTTGAGCTATAGCGTATGATCCCTAGACCAGTACGAAAATTTCGGACGCTGTTTCATGAAGGTACCGTACATCGAAAAATACCGATTTGGACACTGTGGGCTGGAACTTGCTAGTGGCTTTGCGAAGTGGTGCATCACATGGCAGTTAGATACATGTAATACCTTTCATTTGAGCTATGATGTATAATCCCTAGATTCGTACAAAAATTTCAGGACCGAATTTAAGTAGTGTCTATAAGTTTTGTACAGTGAAAACGGCAATTTGGACCAACTTGGCTAATGTGGGATGGACCTTTTAAGGGGCTTGGCAATGAAAGCCATTATATGGCAGGTAGATATATGCAATAATGATAATACCTTTCACTTGAGTGATAACGTATGATCCCTAGACCCATACATAACATTCTTGATCAAATTTACGGAGGGTACTCAGGTTTAAATAGTGAAAACGGCAATTTGGACCAACTTGGCTAATGTGGGCTGGACCAGTGGCGGATTTAGGGGGGTCCGGGGTGGCACGGGCCCCCCTTAGGTCGGAAAATATTTAAAATTCCTAGGTTTTTTTTTTAAATTGGGTTCCGAGCCCCGCCCCCCCCCTTTTTGAAAAAAAATATTGGTCGCCCCCCAGCAGAAAGTCTGGATCCCCCACTGTTGGCCGTTATATGGCAGGTAGGTATATCCAATACCTTTTGTTTGAGCTATAGCGTATGATCCCTAGACCCCTCCAAAAAATTCGGACGTTGTTTCATAGAGGGTATCTACATCGAAAAATACCGACTTGGACCATCTTTAGGACTGTGAGCTGGACCTTGCTAGGGGCATAGCAAAATGGGGCATTACATGACAGGTAGGTAAATGCAATACTTTTTATTTGAGTTGCAGCATATGATCCTAGACCTGTTTGAAAATTTTGGGATCGCATTTGCGGAGGGTACACTAGGTTTGAATATTGAAAACGATAGTTTGGGCCCACTTGGCTTATGTTGGCTGGAGAAGTCTAGGCCGGGGCTTTGCAAGGTTGACCGTCATATTGCAGGTAGGTTTATCTAATACCTTCCGTTTGAGCTACAGCGTATGATCCCTAGACTCGTATGAAAATTTCAGACGCTGTTTCATAGAGGGTACCCTACATTTGGACAAATTTGGCTTGTATGGGCTGGACCTTGCTAGGGATTTTGCAAAGTTGGGCTTTACATGATAGGTAGGTGCATGTAATACCTTTCATTTAAGCTATATCGTATCATCCCTAGACCCGTATGAAAATTTCGGGACGGAATTTATGGAGGGTACCCTATGTTTGTATAGTGAAAGCGGCAATTTTGCTCAACTTGGCTACTGTGTGCTCTACCTTTCTAGGGGCGTTAAATGGCATGTAGGTATATCCAATACCTTCCGTTTGAGCTGTACCGTATGATCTTTAGACCGTACGAATATTTGCCTGATATTACGATTAAACATTGAATTTTTGACAAATCTGAAATGCTGAAGTTCCTATTTTTCAACAACATCGGACAAAATATTGAGTTTAAGCCGACAAGTGGGATTTAAAATACTAAATCCTTATAGAATTCATGCAACTGTGTTATATACAACGCAGTTTTTGCGTGTTCTGGTTATTTTTCTGCAAAAATAAACGAAAATGACAATTCTAGGAAAAAAAATGTTGTGGTAAGGGTGAAATTTTCAGTATTTATAATCACATTTAACACTCCTTTTTTTCCTAGACAATGCTTTAAGACAACTAATACATCGATGAGAATACTAACTTGGCATATTTGCAGATATAACCTCCATATTTGACAGATATAACGATTAAACAGTGAATTTTGGACAAATCTGAAATGTTGAAAATTCCCACTTTTCATCAATTTCGTTCATAGTATTGAGCTTAAGCTTTAGCCGACAAATGATTCTTAAAATACCAAATCATGATATAATTCATGCAACAGTGTAATATTCTACACACATGTTGCGTGTTCTGTTTATTTTTATGCGAACAAAGCCAACTGTAAAGAGGATATTATGTACTTTCATTTTATAACCACTTTTGAATTTGAAATACATGTAGATAAGTTCAGGCAAAAGAAGGTCAAAACTGTGACGAAAACGAAAATATTCAAGGATCTGTTTTGTCTATCTGTTTAAAAGTGATAGTTCGGTAATTCAAAACACATCAACATCATGTTAACAGTCTTAACATGTTTTATTTTTACAAAATTACATTAAAAGACTAGATTATAAAATGAAAATCACACTTTGCTCTTTACTTGAATTCCAGAAAGAGCTTAAAATTGACGGCAACATTTCGAAGGGGTAAAGGTTAGATTTTTCAATTTGGTATAGGAATGGCTTTTAAGTGGTATATTTGTAAAGCTTATACCACTGACTTTGATTTTATACCGATTGTTTATAACTGAGAGGTACCAATCAACAATTTGAAGCAACTGAAAGAAAAACTTTTGTCAAAACTATTTTTTTCCAAAATTGCGTTGTGTGGGTCTAAAAAAGGGCCTGTTCTAATATTGCATGCAGGTTACGCTCTTGTTAATATGTTTTATCTTGAGGAGGGGATGTAAGAGGACTTAGAAATGTTGGTGGGGTTCATAAGTGGGATGGGGTGGGGGTTATGCCAGCCAATATACTATTATTATCCATTGATGAATATTGAGGTCTGAAATCTAGAGTATATGACAAACGTGATGATTTTGACTTCCCAACTGTGACCTTTCCCTTTCTTAACATCAATATACCTACTTTTCCAGCATATGGAGTATATATGTTACAGTACAAATTGGAATCCAGTAGGATCCAGAATCCTCCTAGTTCAAATTTGAATTCTAATTTCTACTGGGACAAATTAGAATCCTGATTTGAACTGGATTTAATCCAGTACAAATTGGAATTCCAATTTCTACTGGGACAAATCAGAATTCTGAATTTAACCTAGTATAAATTGGAATTCCAATTTCTCCTAGGAGAACTTGAGATATCCCAATTTGTACTAGTAGGATTCTGGATTCTACTAACTTAAACCAATAGAAACAGTGGGAGAGAAGTAAAACATTATTAGTTTTATAGATAGTAATATGTAATTCCACTGTTTTGGTGATCATTTAATTAAAAGATTGATTTCGAAAGAATAATATTAGTTTTCTAATTGTGTAAAAATAGATGTTTTGCTTCGAACTCTTAAATCTTTGAGAACAGTTCAAACTTTTGATCATTATGTTTCATAAGTGAACTTTAAAAATGGAAGAACACATTGAGGTATTTTACAAGAACAAATATTTGAATATCAATTATTTTTCGAAAATGAAATACTATGTGATGCCCATGATGCCCTTGTTATAAATTGAAAATTCCTTGTTCTACCAAATGTCATAGAGTTCTGCCATTGTTAAAACAAATGAACAGCTATATAATAATTATGCCATTTGTTATTCTTTTGTTTTTAGTATTTATGAAAAAGAAAGGAAATGGGGTAATAGAGTTAGTTTTTATAAATTAAAATAATATGAAATACATACTTCTTATAACAAACTCAAAAACTATTTTCAGCTTTGAATGTAATTAATATCCAGAATCCTCCTGAATAAAATATCCAGTATTATTCTGGATCATACTAGAAATTCAGTAGGATTCAGAATCCCACTAGTATAAATCAGGATATCTCAATTTCTCCTAGGAGAAATTGGAATTCAAATATGTACTGGATTAAATCCAGTACAAATCGGAATTCTAATTTTTCCTGGTAGAAACTGGAATTCTAGTTTGTACTGAATTAAATCCAGTACAAATTGGAATTCTTATTTGTCCCAGTAGAAATTAGAATTCCAATTTGTACTAGGAGGATTCCGGATGCTACTGGATTCGAATTTGTACTGTAACATATATTTCACAATTAATTTGGTACTGTAGAGCTTGTAGTTCATACAGTGACTTTGTCTAAAGAGCAAAAGTACTGTCACAAAAACTGTTGAGTCAGAGATATGCTCGGTCGTTGTTACTGTCGTCCCTTCAGAAATTCTATGGTTGGCACCTCGACGTCATAGATAGATATGAAATGTCCTTGTCTCAACTGAAAAAAAGACATTTTAGCTAGATTAATGTCTTCCCGGATTTAACACTTTACCCTAGATTGACCCACTGACAGTGTGACGGTTGCTGTATACAGACCAGGACATGCTTACCTTTCCGGAACACCTGAAGCCACTTTGTTTTTTAAGAGTTCACACTGTTAATGCTTTAGTTTTGAGTGTTGTATTTGTAGGGTTTATGTGTTTTGTGGGTGTGTGTGTCTTTGGTCTTCCGTCTTCTGTTTTTCTTGCTTTTACCTTGGCTTTGGACTTTGATTTACTAGTATGTAATCTTGTGCATTGTTCCTTCGGTATTCTACTGCCATGTTTTGATCATCTCCTCTGAAACTAATGGAGTAAATTCAACCGAACTTTACAGGAATGTTTCAAACCACTGAATCCAGTTCATCCAAATTTCACAAGTATATATGAAAAAGAAAGGAAATGGGGTAAATGTCAGGGAGAAAACATCCCATATCCAGGTTAAAACGACCCAAAACAAAGCATCTAGGGGTCACCGTACAGTCTTTAACACAGTGAGGAACCTCACACCATATAGCAAGGCCTAAATGGCCCCAAAAAGTTAAAAAAATAGTGAATAAATCAATGGAAACAAACCACATCTAATAACCAAAATATCAAGAAACTAAAATTTTATAAGAAGACAAGGACAAGCCAATGACCAGCATATTCCTGACTTGGGACAGGCGCAAAAATTGTGGTGGGGTTAAACTGGTTTTCTTGGATCCAACCCCCATGTGTGGTGAATGGCCAAAAAAATAAATACACAAAAAGACTCACAGTAAAAATCAAACTAGAAAAATCCAACTTATCAATACGAGTACCCTTACAATTAAGTACATAAAACATGAAGACAATACACACGGGTACTACCGGTATATATATACCGGTATATATATTCAACAAAAAACATGGCCGCCAGCTGACAACATAGTTTAACAATGGAACTTTTGGGAAAATGACAATTTTCATTACATGCTTTGACACTTTTGAAGCAAATTTGACTATACTGTACTGCAATGGTATATGGAAGGTTCTTTACAAAAAATCGATCATTTCAATTTGATCTGAAAAACATGGCTGCCAATGTAGAACATAGCTTAACATTAGACTTTGGAAATTTGTAAAGGCATGCTTTAAGGCATTTTGTCAGTTAGCGACAGAGGCTCTAGTTTATTTTACAACATTTGAAGTGCAATGATGTAAAATAACAATGAAACCCTCAGTCACAACAAAGAGAAACCAGATGGTTTTAAAGATATTGTTCAGTTTTAAATGCACCGTACGTTTATGGACAAATATATGTAACATTATATATTTAAGTGAACAAGAAAGGTATGGAGACTACATTTCACGTATTTGTACTGTTCATTTTCCATATTCGATCCTTACATGTTCGCTGAAATTTGACGAGATAATAGCTAGGAAATGTGTCTACAAGGAGCCGCGTTTTCATAATAACATACGCCCGCGTAAGCTCGAAAACGATAAATTGCACAGGTGTATCCTCTGCCGATGCCAAAGTTTAACCAAAACCACGAGGAATTAATATCCGAAATAGCCATACAGCTTAGTGAATTTAATTGCGGTTATTGGAGTTAAGATATGTGTTATGGTCTCATGTGAATTTACTTCATATCCTTTCCTATAGAAAGATATGGAGTAAAGACAAGTAGAGGCATATTAAAATGTATACATTTTAAGCAATTTCAAGAGGCCCGATAGAAAATTAGGGATTAATGCCCCATCAGCAGTGCCAGGATCCAAAGGAAGTCTTATCTTTCGCAATTGAACACTAAAGCCATGCCTGGTCTATAAAACAGTAGTATTATAAAAACAACTTTGCTACATCTTGCTAAGATCTATTGTGTCCGTTTATCTGTCCGTCTGACTGTGTATCCAATTATATATCTGTCACCAAAGGTCATTTGCAAATATTTGTAAAAAAGGTAAAAAATAAATCTTACCAACGTTTTCGAAATATATTGTTTTCACTGTATCGAATTGCCGATAACAACCGTGATGCCGATTACACGTTGACCAGTGTGATAGGAAACAATGACGTACAGGCAAAATAAACCTGTACATGGAAGCGTATTGATGTCACATGAAAAAAATCTCATAATTATGAGATTTTATAAAGTTCTCGAGTTGGATTTTAATATATTGAAATTATTGACTTCAAAATCTATCCAACAACTAGATAAACGGTAGTATTTGTCTGGTCTTGTCTTGCATTTTATTAATTTTTTATGAATTTGATGAATGCGTTCATAAATTTGCAAAATTATAAACAAGCTAAATGCCCAAGACTATTACAGTAGATATTAATGACAATTAATAAATTGTCTTCAGAATTCTGACCAATGCGTCTTTGTCCAGTATTTATCGTGTCGAATATGAGACAATCGGGAAATAACGGGACGGTTTTTTAATTCATGTATTTGTTCTGCCTGACAAGGGGGATAACGGAATAAATATCATAAACATTTGCATATGTCTTCGTTTAGAAATAAATATTATAATATTTTATTTATTCCGCCAGAAACAACTTTTATGTTTTGAACAAATCTTCTGTAATATTTTGTTCTTTGGAACAAATCTTCCAGTGGAATTTAGGGAACGACCATTTGATTTTCATCGGGAGGCTTGGGCGTTTTTGCCCCAACAAAATATTTTTTTTCACCAAAGCCTCGAACAAATTATTTATTTTCACCAAATGTTGCATCAAATTATTTAATTCCATTTGCAACAAAAAAAATATTGTTCAATTCAAAATCAAATTATTTATTTTCATGACAAGTGTAGGATTAGAAGATTTATTTTCACTTGCACCAAGACAAAATTATATATTTACAAAATCGCCAAATCCCCCTCCCCTGAAAATCAAATGGTCGTATCATTATGTTCTGTCACACCGAGTGAAATACAGATTTTACAAATACAGAATTTGATTTATTTGTTGTTCTGTTGATTTTTTATTGTGTTACGGTGTTATCGTCGTCGTTGAGTTATTATTGTGGTATGGTGCTATCGTCGTCGTTGAGTTATTATTGTGGTATGGTGCCGTCGTCGTCGTTGTGGTATTATTGTGGTATGGTTTCCCTCGTCGCCGCGTTTAGGTATTATTGTGGTATGGTGCTGTCGTTGCGTTGATGTATTATTGTGGAATGGTGCTATCGTCGTTGTTGCAATATTGTGGTATGGTGCTGTCGTCGTTGTTGAGGTATTATTGTGGTATGGTGCTGCCGTCGTGGATGAGGTATTATTGTGGTATGGTGCTGTGGTCATCGTTGAGGTATTATTGTGGTATGGTGCTGTCGTCGTCGTTGTGGTATTATTGAGGTATGGTGCTGTCGTCGTTGGGTATTATTGTGGAAAGGTGCTGTAGTCGTCTTTTGGTATTATTGTGGTATGGTGTTGTAGTCGTCGTTGGGTATATTGTGGTATGGTGCTATCGTTGGCGTTGAGGTATTATTGTGGTATGGTGCTATCGTCGGCGTTGAGGTATTATTGTGGTATGCTGCTATCGTCGGCGTTGAGGTACTATTGTGGTATGGTACTGTCGTCGTCGTTGAGGTATTATTGTGGTATGATGCTGTCGTTGTCGTTGAGGTATTATTGTGGTATTGTGCTGTCGTCGTCGTTGGGGTATTATTGTGCTATGGTGCTGTTGTTGTCGTTGTTCTCTGTAGACAATTTTCTTTTAAGGTTGAGGTTAAGGTTGGTTTTGGGCCCTGTTTTTTTTTAAATAAAGGGGCTTAAAGTGAAAATTTTGCTGTTTTAATATATTAAGCTGTAGAATATTTTTTGTTTAATTATAGTGTGCTTCTGAGGAAATTTCCAATCTGAAGTAAACCAACGGATTTCACGTCGCATGCATGTATTGTTTATGAGATAAATTGGCCCGAAGGGAAGAAATATATACATATTTTTTTTTTTACTAGGGTTTTGATGCACTTTTTGCAATGAGTTCCTTATGAAAATAATAATATCATTATTTTGAAAGTTTTTCTCCTTCCGTGCTATGAGGAGCTTTGACGAGGCCAAAATTACAAAAGTGAAGCTTCAAATTTCGAGGAATAGTTTTCTTTGAATTGTTGTTGTAAGCTTTCGATAGTATGTCAATGGGATTGGTATAGCTCTGTTTTCGAGGTATAAGGATTCAATTTCAATTTTTCAAAATATGTAGGGCATTTGAATTCTTTCGGTGTTATACTATCAGATTAGTCCTATAAGTTCATATCGTTTACATTCAACAGAGCAGGTGTAGTTCCTGCCGTTTCCGAGTTAATTTCCGAGTTAAATTTGACCAGACGGGGCATAAGTTACAATTGCGAAATTGAGTGTTTTTTCTTTTTTCTTTTGATTCATTTTATAAATTTTAGGTATTAGATTATTGGATTTTGTAAAGATCTCATTGTTTCCGAGATATAAGGACCAAAGGGCCAAAACTGCCTTTTTTCAAAAAATATAAAATGTCAGTTCTTATCGTTTCCAAGCTATAAAGGATCAAAAGGGTGAAAAAATCGCAGTTTTTCAAAATATCTTTTCATCGGATTTTGGTGGGGTTTGTTATATAGATAAATAAATAATCTTTATTTCAAGAGGAATGTATGTTATTAAGATTCATATACATACTTATTCTAGTATTTTGCAAGTTATTACAGGCACAACATTTTTCTTTAAACTGTTTAATATTGATTTGCAAACTTTCAAATCATATGGTAAGCTGTTACAAATTTGTGAGTCAGAATATAAAAAGTTTTTTTTTCAAAGAATTTGTATTTAGTTTTGGTCAAGTTAACATGCTGTTACTTTTGGAACGTAAACTGTTCTTTGGTCTTTGGATTTCTCTTGACAAGACCTTTCAGTAGAATGCCAACAGATTTGTTTTGAGCTATAAAGGGCTAGACAAGACCAAAACTTCAAATGTACTAATTACCCACAACTTTTATTTTCAACAGGATAGTAACGGTTTTTTTCTCTTTGGAATCACCCAGTCGTACGTTTTTATTTTCCATAGGATATCAATACAAAAAGTTTCACAGAACTATATCCATAGTCTTTTTCTGACAACATTTTCTTTATATATCCTTGTTTACTTTGATGCGGTCGCGTCATGCAACGGATGCTGTGTAATTTTATGAGTGGCACACTAACCGTATGATCCTGATCTGCAAAGAATAGTATAAACGGTCTACGAATGTAGTTTAATGTAGAAAATATAAATTACGGAAATAAAAAACACTACATATATAATCACAAAACTTTCCAAGTTAGGAGTTGCTAGTCCGAATACGTTGCCTAGAACATACATCCCCGTACTGCTGCCCAGTGGGAATATGACCCCCCCCCCACATGAAGAGCCGAAACTTCCGAACCTGGACTATGTACAAACAAAAAATATGTACAAATCCATGTATATTTTTTATATGTACAAAATGTATATTTTCCATGTATATTTATATCCATATGCTTCTGGTATTTGAAACGTTTGACTGTACACCCACACATACTTAGATCCCTGGACTTAGATCATGTAGATGCTATGCGGTATTATTTATTTATTTATTTATTTATTTATTGTTTGTTTGTTTTTGGTTTGTTTTTTGGTTTTTGTTTTACAAATTTTGACTTTACTGTTAAGTCTTGAAATACGCTTTAAATATTTTGTTATATAGTTTGCGGAAATGGAAGCTATGATACCAAGGACATAACGAATGTTAATGAATATTAATGTCTGAACTTACTTGTAGCAGTATGTAACGCGAAATCTCATTGGATAATTTTAAAAATTTTAGATTAGACAAAAATATTTATGAACACACCAATATATTTCAGTATATGATATAATGTTTTTTGTATGTACAAAAATGAATTTAGTGTATACAAAAAAATTAAGTATATTCAAAAATGAATTTAGTATATACAAAAATAAATTTAGTGTACACAAAAATGAATTTAGTATATACAAAAATGATTTTAGTATATACAAAATAAGTAATTATGACCCTGATCCCGCGCCATAGATTTGTCAAGAACGGTCCCTAGCATCGGTTTACGCGGAAGTCATTGCTGGATGGCGTACAGCGATAAATTCATGTTTTGTTTGACTTATGAATGCAGGAACGTCAACAAATAAAATGAAATGCCAAAGTGTTCAAACAACTGCAGTAATCCATTGCCAAACAAAAAGACTTATAGACGACAACCACGACATATAAACCCCACAGGGCTCTCATCGAGCTAATTGCAAGAAAACTAGGCATAATAAAATAGTGAGATGAGGGCACTGTAAACAAAGGCTCAAAACAAAATTGTTGAAATTACAAAAAAATAAATAAATAAATAAATAAATAAATAAATAAAAAAAAAATAAATAAAAAGCCATAATATAAAAGTATGCTTGTGAATTTGTATGAGAAATTCTCTAAGGAACAAGTAAACCATAACAGAGATATATAGCAGGGTGCCCAAGAGACGATTTTTCCGATTATGGGTCAATGGAATAACACACATCTGTATTATACATGTTTGGAAAGAGAATACGATGGCGCATCGAAATGACGATGTCGTAGAAATTGAATTTGGTCACATTTTATTTTAGACGTGGTCAAAGGTCAGCTCCTAAAATTTTGAAAATTTTGATGCATTTTAAAGTGAGCTTGATTTCACAGATAAAACTGAAACGAAATTCGAATATTGTTGTAGATTTTATTGAAGGGGTAGTTCTTTAGTTTTACTTTTTACAATGATTTTGTCTGTTGTCTCTATTCAACAAGATTCAAAGGTGGCATTTTGTTTCAGAGGCCCGTCATTTTGAATATTTGCACCTCCGTGATATGAGGGGTTCTTTCGGATATAAAGAACTGCGCATTTCTGACTTTTATAGGATTTTTCTTTAAAGGAAGGCTTGAATCAAATTTTAAAACTAACCGCTAAAAATAAACTAAGTTTAGGCGAAATAAATCGTATTTTTGTTATTGGTATAAATAAGTCAATTTTCCCCCCAAAAAACACCCACTGACATAAATCTTAGTAAGACCGTTTCCACTGAAACCAAACCTTATAATATTATCTGAAATGATATTGAAAAGTGATTTTAAACGTAAAAACAAATACATGTGATTGGAAAATCAAAAAATTGTTACTAGATTCCCGCTATTTATCTAGACTTGCGCTTGACAAGAAATGATTAGAGTTACCTTTCGTTGTACACTCAAAAGAAC
>MJUU01053384.1:173469-199195 GCA_002080025.1 Modiolus philippinarum
TAATACCGATAAATTACAAAAACCAGTCAAAAATAACTTGCATTCTATGATTCAAATAAATATTTCAGGTCCGGACTTTACCGTAAATAGCTTTTTATTAAACATGTAAGAGAGCACTGCTATTTTCTATAACTTTAAAGATACCATATCCCAAACACTATTTTAGGGTACCCTTAAAAAAGGAGAAAATGGAGAAATCGTGACCACAGGAACTTTCTACGACAAATTTAATAGTTGTTCTATCATTCAAAACAAAAATTAGCCGTGTGTGATTCCGTTAACCCAAACTCGAAAACTACGCGTCTTTTTGGAACACAGCTTACGTCTCTCGCATGGGGAATCTTTTTACGAACTATTTACTGCGAACAGACAAAATCCAGTCTAAATGAACAATGAACGAATATGGAGTAAAGGCATATGATACAAAGTAAAGATAAGCTTTGTTATTCAATTATCACATTTTTGTCAACTGTAACATATCTCAAAAAGTATCACCTTTTCTATGCTTCGTAAAGTCTTATTATATCTGAGAAACCTAGAAGGATATTCATGAGGAAAATAAGACTCTCTAAAATAAAAAAAAAGAAAAATGCTAGTATAATTTTGTTAAATTGGAGGTGATTAAAGGGATTACGGCATTAAACAACAAAATATAGAATGAAAAAAATGCTAATTTTCACTTTATTTCAAGAATCTACCTTAACGGTTTATTTAATTTTCTTTGCGGGTTTCAATAAAATTTCTCGTTTTCAGTTATGTAATCGTTCAAATGATTGAAAGTCACACGGTAATGATATCAAACCTAGACGAAGTTCAAGGGTAAATGATATATAAAAAATCTTCAAGTTTATGCAAATAAGAGTTATAAATATATATAGCCATTGATGAAAACAATATGACATGATATTTGAACAAGCTATATTTAGCCCAATCTCAATAAAGCTGAAAAAAGTATTGTATAAACGAAATCAAATATAAAACTAATATTAACTAGAGTACTGTGGCCTATTGGGCCATGGATACCCCCCCGCCCCACCTCTTCCTGAATTTCATTAAATGTCTGGAAAAAAGAAGTTATTGATAAACAAAATATATAGTGCACATCTACAATAGAAATTACAATCAGTGGTTTTTAGAGGAGTAGTGTATACCAGGTGGTCACCATATGGTTTGCATTGAGCTAAAATGACAAAGTCCAATTTTTAAAACATGTCAAAAATCTGAAAAAAGGAATTATTGATAGACAAAATACATAGTGCGCATCTACAATATGTAATTAAGCTCCTGCACTAGTTTCATGAAATTCCAATCAGTGGTTTAGGATAAGTAGTGGATACCAGGTGGTCACCCAATAGTTTTCATTGTGCTAAACTGACAAAGTCCAAAACATGTCAAAAATCTGAAAAAGGGAAATATTGATAAACAAAATGCATAGTGCACATCTACAATATGTATTGAAGCTCCTGTATAAGTTTCATGAAATTCCAATCAGTGGTTTAGGAGGAGTAGTGGATACTAGGTGGTCACCATATGGTTTGCATTGAGCTTAAATGGCAAAGTCCAAAACATGTTAAAAATCTTGAAAAAAATTATTGGAAAACAAAATGTATAGTGTACATCTACAATATGTAAGTAAGGCCCTGCATAAGTTTCATGAAATTCCAGTTATTGGTTTAACAGGAGTAGTGGACACCAGATGGTAACATTATGGTTTGCATTGAGCTAAAATGGCAAAGTCCAAAACATGTCAAAAATCTACAAAAAAGCAATTATTGATTAACCAAATGCATAGTGCAGATCTAACATATGTAATTAACTTCCTGCATAAGTTTCATGAAATTACAATCAGTGGTTTAGGATTAATAGTGGATGCCAGGTGGTCACCGAATGGTTTTCATTGTGCTAAAATGACAAAGTCCAAAACATGTCAAAAATATGGGAAAAAGGAATTATTGATGAAAAATGCATAGTGCACATCTACAATATGTAATGAAGCTCCTGCATAAGTTTCATGAAATTCCAATCAGTGGTTTAGGAGGAGTAGTGGATACTAAGTGGTCACCATATGGTTTGCATTGAGCTTAAATGACAGAGTCCAAAACATGTCAAAAATATGGGAAAAAATTTTTTGGAAAACAAAATGTACAGTACACATCTACAAATTATATGTAATTAAGGTCCTGCATAAGTTTCATGAAATTCCAATCATTGGTTTAACAGGAGTAGCGGATACCAGATGGTAACATATGGTTTGCATTGAGCTAAAATGGCAAAATCCAAAACATGTCAAAAATCTGAAAAAAAAATGGAATTATTGATAAAATGCATAGTGCAGATCTATCATATGTAATTAACTTCCTGCATAAGTTTCGTGAAATTCCAATCAGTGGTTTAGGAGGATTAGTGGATACCAGCATTTGGGTACAGAAAGACGGATGGACGGAAGGACGGACGGACGGACACTATGAACACTATATATAATGTATAATGATAAGAATTGAGTAAAAACAGTAAGTCTCCTCAAACTCGTTTGGAGACTAAATAAATAGAAGAATCCTATTAAAACTAGAAGTACTGTGGTCTTCTGGGCCACAAATGAATACCCCGCTTCCCAAGTGTTTAAATATTTTTATACAGTTGTCCACATCAAATTTAAAATCACTCATACAAGCAAGGAAAACTTTCTCATCTGTAGTAGTTTAAAACAAAACTTCAACACACCAACAAACAGGAAGTGGTGATAGGAGACACCTGAAAATGGCTAAAACTTTACAATTCCTTATTATAAATATCATGCCCACTCATACAAGGCAAGTAAACTGCAACAAAAATTTCTCATCAATATTAGGTTATAGTAAAACTTCAACATATGAACAAAAAGTAAGTGGTAATACAGAAGACCTGAAAATGATTTACACATTACAACTCATCAAAATCAAGCTTAAGACCACATATTAAAACAATCCAACCTATTCAAGCTGACAAAAATGTGACGAAAATTCCTCCTTCATAGTTAGTCATAGTTAAACATCAAAGAATCGGCAAACAGAAAGTGCAAACACAACAAACCTGTAAATCGCTTAAACATTACAACTCTTTATTATAAAGCTCAAGAGGAAAAGAAGCCAAGTAAACTATAAAGAAAATTCTCATCCATAAAGGTTATAGTAAAACTTCAACACAAATGGTAGGTTTACACAGCCGATCAAAGCAACTCGACTGAACTCGATCTATGAATATTCATTGATCGGGACAGTGATCTTGAATGCTCGTGTTCTGTCTACTAACCAAATCGGGACGATCTTACAAACTCTGCTTAACTCGAGCTGTGTTCCCGAATATTTTTGACATGTCAAAAAATATCTTGAAGAGGTCGTGAACATTATATTTCGAGAATAGGTCGGGAATCAATCGGGGTCTGATCGAGGTAGTCGTGAAGAGGTCGAAAAGGGATCGACCTTGATCGAGTTTCAAAATTTTAGCCGATCATGCCGATATCTACCCGACATTAACTCATTCTCTTCTCGATTTATGCGGAGTCCATTCCAGACCAACTCGATTAGTACTCGATCATTACTCGACTAACACGATTCATTCTGTTTTTCTATATAAGATCTTCCCGACCATAACCCGATTTTTTCCCGACCTGTATCCGACTTTTACTCAACCACTCAAGGCCTTTACTCGATTTAACACGACAGCATGTCATCTTTTCACAATATCACAATATGAGCCTCATTATCTCACTAGGGCATTTCTTCAGTTTTTATAGGAGCTATCCAATGGACCCCAATGACTATTGTGATCAAGTTTGGTTGATGATCATCTTTGATATGATGGGAATCTGCCACATACTATCTCAAATCGGGACCAGCCAAGGACTATTGTTTTCAATTTTAGCCAATTGGCAAAGTAATTTCAGTGTAGAAGATCTTGGAATGCCTAAGTAAGGTCGAATATTAAATTATGTTCCCACTGGATTGCATGCAGACAAGATAGACACTAGTTTGAAACTGGAACATCCAAGGACTATTTTGACCAAATTTGGCTGCAATTGGTCCAGCAAAAATCCTTCTGGTACAATGTTTAACTTTGTCCCCCTTTGGCGGTCAAGTTGTATAAGCTGACGATATGGCAGACACTATTTTGAAAAGTGACCGTCATTTGGCAATTGTAACATGCTTGGTCTAATTGGCTTAGGGGTTTCAGAGGTAACATTTGAATGAGTTTTCCCATAAGATCTAATTTAATACTATATTCCAAGTTGGCGGTTATATTAGTTTGAGAGCGGACATAACGTTTTTTTTACATTGAACCGATCGAGGTCTACCATGACTCTGCGGTTTCTGGGTATTATATTTGAATGCAAAGTTCGTGGACAATGACCACAAAATAATGGCAAAAGCTCAACCTGGCTATATCAGGATTGTAAAAAAGAATATCAGATTGTGCATGCTATCAGCAGAATAAAAAGATGACGTGCAGAGGGCTTAAATTCAAATTTACTTTCTAAAAATCAGATTTTTGGTACAGAATGCAGGTTTACAGCTATACATGGAAACTACTGTAAATCTAGTTACCACCCATATCATGTGATGATAGGTCTTCTGTTTTATATATCAGATTAGTCCTACATTTAATGACAGGAAAATCACACAGTCGCATTCTGACGCATGATGAGGAGGATGACCTGCTAGTATGTGAAAGCGAACATTCTTTCCTCTATTATGATGACTTTGAAGCATTTGCTATTGTCTAACCCAAAATGCGCGCCTTCTTTGTCAGATCCGCCTTCTCTGCTTCTCTATATCTATCCCAGTTATTATCATTTCAAACATTCTTTCCTCTATTATGATGACTTTGAAGCATTTGCTATTGTCTAACCCAAAATGCGCGCCTTCTGTGTCAGTTCCGCCTTCTCTGCTACTCTATATCTATCCCAGTTATTATCATTTCCTTGAAGCATCAGCCACATGGGCCACAAATTTTGCTGCTCTACCACCATGCTGAACTGTTCCCTGAATTTTCACATTTTACCCCATATATACAAACGTACTGATAGGACAAAACTCGAGCACACTCGACAATTTCACGATCTTCTCCCGACCAGGTCTACTTAATCAGACATAAATCGGGCTATGATCTGGCTCAATCTGGCAAAGTCTGGTTGGTCGAATGAGGTTCGAGCATAAGTCGTACGTGAATCGTAAAGAGATCGAGAATGGTCGAGTGTTAGTCGTGTTAAATCGGGTAAAGATCGAGTGGACATCGTGCGCTAGCTCGATCAATGAATTTTATGACGTTGATCGGCATAAAACAGCATGGTCGAGTTGATCGAGTTGGTCTGGTCGGCGGTGTAAACCTAGCAAAGGCAAACAGGAAGTGGTAATACGAAAGACCTTAAAATAGCTTACAAGTTACAATTCATTGTTATAAAGCTCCAGACACAATTTAAAATAATTCCCTTTAATACAACCCAAGAAAACTGCGACGAAAATTTCTCATCCATACTGGGTTATAGTAAAACTTTAACATATCGGCAAATAGAAAGTAGTAACACGACAGACCCGAAAATAGCTTACAGGTTACAACTTATCATAATCAAGCGTTTTGATCAAATATGAAATCATTTAAACATATACAGGCTGAGAAATCTGTAACCGAAAATGTGACTGATCGACAGACAGACAAACAGACGGACCATCAAAGAATCAGCAACCAGGAAGTGCAAGCACAGCAGACCTGCAAATGACTTACACATTACAATTAACAGTGAAGGGATATGGAGTAAATGCAAATGAGACACAATCTCTACAAATTGTTGTTCTTCAACTTGAAGGCACCGCCAGGCATTACTCATAACTCATAGCAAGTTCAAGACGACCCCTAGCACCGGTTTGAGCGGAATTCATAGCTTATTGCTGAGCAACGCTGCATCCATGTCTTTTTCCCTTTGATCCATGGATGCGTGATCGTCAACAAACAAAAACTTAACTGGAAAAGTGTTCTTACAATCGCTGTCACCCATTTCCCGACAAAAAGACTAGTTGAAGACAATCACAACATTTGAACAACCACAGGGCACTCATCGAGCCAATTGTAAGAAAACTTGGCATAATAAAATCATGAGACATGGGCAAAATAAACATGTGGTCAGAAAAACAATCTAAAATTACAAAAAATAAAAAGCCAAAATTTGAAAGAATGATAGTGCATCCATATGAAAAATTCTCTCAAGAACAAGTACACCCTAGCTGAAATGTATATAGAGCATACATGTCTCTCACGGGGAATCTTTTTACGGACTCTTTATTATAAAGCTCCAATCCAAATTTGAAACCATTCCCATTTTTAGAAGCCAAATAAACTGTGGCGAAAAATTCTAATCCATAAAGGGATATAGTAAAACTTCAACATATCAGCAAACAGGAAGTAATAATACGGCAGACCTGGTAATAGCTACCCAATTCAACTCATCATAATAAACCTTCTAACCAAATATGAAATCATTTCCTTTACTCGTATGAGGTCAAGTTTTTACAAGGGCTTACACAAAGAAAACAAAATCATTTAGCCCAGTCCTTTAATTTCAGCTTCCGTTACATAGACGATGTACTTTCTCTAAATAATCCAAAAGTCAAGGAATATTTACAATAGATCTATCCCAATGAGCTTGAAATTAAAGAAACAACTGATACACCTACACTAGCATAGTACCTAGATCTTTTGTTGTATATTGACGAATATGGACATTTGAAATCTAAGCTATATGAAAAGCGTGATGATCTTAACTGCCCAGTTGTGAACTTTCCCTTTCTTAGCAGCAACCTACCTCTCCAGCCTATTTAGTGTACATTCCACAGTTGATTCGATACTGTCTAGCATGTAGTTTGTACAGTGATTTTTTAACAGAGCAAAAACACTGTCCCAAAAACTGCTTAGTCAGGGATTTGTTCAGCCTATGTTAATTTCATCCATCAAGAAATTCTATGGCCGTCACCAAACATCATTGAAAGATATGACGTGTCAGTGTCCCCAATGAAAGCGGACATATTCAGCTAGATTCAAGTCTTCCCGGATTTGACTGTACTGATTTTGACTTTTTCCTGGATTTACTCACTTGCAGTGTGACGGGTGCTGCTAACAGACCAGCATATGCTTACCTTTCGGGACCACCTGATGTCGCTCTCGGTTTGTATGGGAGTTCACACGTGAGTGCTTTAGTTTTTTGTGTTGTCTTGTTAAATTTTAGTTTTGTCTTCGTTTGTTATGTTTGTGGTACCGGTCTGTCCTTGTCTATTTTTGTATACTTAAGTGATTACAAAAGCTTTTCAAAATTTAACTTGGTACTGTTTAGGGTTAGAAAAGTGTTAGAAAAGTATCATGTACCATGGTTTTTAATTGGTTTTGTCGAACATAAATATACAAAAAAAAAGGTCAGGTCAAAGGTCAAGGTCACAGAGGTTAAAAAAGGGTGAAATTGGGGGTTTTCACATATTTCTTATAGCATGTTTAAACAGATACATTCAACAATTAAAATCATTTCAATAAACAAGAGGCCCAAAGGGTCTTCATATGTTTCAGAATAAAGGGGTTGAATTATGTGTTTTTTTATGGTAATAAACAACTTTTGAACTACGTAAGATAGACTTTTAATACTTGGCACGTGTATAGGTCTTGTCAAGAGGAACATACATATGCAAAAAAATTAGGTCAAAGGTTAAGGTCACAGAGGTCAAAACGAGGTAAAATTTGGTATTTTCATATATTCTACTGTAGAATCTGGGGGCATATGTAGTGTTTCACAAACACAACTTGTTGTTTCTGTGCTTTGTGGCTGTCTGACGTCGTTGTTTTCTGTGTTCTTGTTTTTGCCATGTCTTTGGACTTTAATTTTTGTAGATGCAACTCCTTTGTTCCTTCGGTACTGCCGTTGTTCCAACATATACAGGTTGAGAAAACTGTGACCGAAAATGTAAGACGTACGGACGAACGAACAGACAGAAAAACAAACGGATGGACGGCCTGATGAACAGACGAACGGACACCGCCATCACTATATACCCGCCACTTTTTCAAAGCCGGGGTATTTTACAAAAAGGGTAAACAGCATTTGAATATATGTATGATACGACTGTCCAAATCGATGGATTAATATTTCAGCGAACAATATTGTTGTCATCATTACCGTATTTGTTGCTTGTGAGGATCTAAGACAATATCTTTGCATCTGTAAATATCATTTTAATTGAAAATATTTTTGAGAAATGACCAAGGAAAAGAGGCATAAGAGGTACAAAAATGATGCAATACTAAAATTTTAAGAATGGAAATCAAAGACTTTCTTTAGAATTCATGTCTGTTTGACACAATTCATAGGAGAGAAAGTTCTTCTTTAACAGTTAAAACTATTATTGTAAGAATTCTCATGAAGGATTCCGTAGAACAAGAAGTAATTGAAACCCTGTATCATTTACAGGGAATTGTATGTAATTTGTTACCAAATACTAAGAAGGAAGATTTTGACCATCTACTTTCAGATTGATGTTAAAGGAGAAAATGATTTATTTATGATTTAAGAAAAAAGATTAAAGAAAGTCTTACTTCTAAATGCCCATTCCTCTTGCAACGCTATTCCGGTATTAACTGCATCAGTATGGTTCTGACATAGTTCCGATACCCTTGGTGGTTTTGTCGGTTTGGGTTTTTTGGTTGTTGGTTTTGTTGTGGATACTGTTGTCGTGGCAACAGTTGTTATGGATCCAGAAGTACTATCAGATGTAGGAGATGTCGAAGTTGTGATATCGGAAACCTGTGTTGTCCCATCGTCACTTTCAGTTGATGTTAAGGGTATTCCAGTCACATTATCAGCTTCAGCCATAACTCCTGGCTGCACATGTTGTTCATGAAGATCACTGCTATACATAGTTGTAACATATTTATTGGCAAATATATTTCTAACATCTACCACATTAGCAACAGATCGAACTAATTTTTCATATTTCTTAGGTGAATTATGAATGAATTTGATCAGTTTAGTTACATTGTAAACATCGTGAAAAATATCATCATATTCATCTTCTTCTGAGGTGACTATTGCAACACTACAGCCCAGCAGAAAGAAAATCATAACATATTTTACATCCATGTTTTGTTTTTAATTGTCCAAAGTTGTCATAGATATTTGAAACAAAAGTAAAAGGTCAGGTAGATATTATATACATAACAGATTATCATATTATCATATATCTAAGTTTTGTAATCAATGAGCAAACATTGTCTTTCCTGTGAAGCTGCAGTTCAACTGCACTGCAGTGTGTTTGTACGAATCATAATGTGTTTATACAGTTATCATGGAATTTGGTTAAAGTGCTTAAAGAACCGTAGTAAAAACGTACGGAGTAAAATACATTGCAATGAATATCTTAAAGATAATAAATGAAAATTATATAAATAAACAAAATAAACTGATCATCAAGAGAAAAGCACCATTTGATTCATAACGTCCTGCTTCTGGATTATTTAAACTTTATTAATTCCTCATGTATTTTCATAAAATTTCTAAGGTAAAAAATAAACAAGCTAACTTCTTACAAAAATGAAGTAACAGCAACAATATGTATGGAAAGAATACGAAGACAAAAGTCACAAAATTGCTTTCCGTATAATAACCTTGTTGTATAGTTTATTGTACAAAGTAAGCAAAGCTGTTATTCCTGTCCATGTCTTACAGTTTAGAGCACCAAAACGTCCCCTCTTGATTTTTTTCTCAATAATTGATAATGTACTTGAACTATCTAATTTAAAGTAGTATTCGATAGACAGATCTACAGCGGACGTAAGTTTAACCGGTATAACTCACCATCTAATTTGAAATACCTGTACCAAGTTAACATTTTTCCGGTGGTTTTCCACCTGCTTTGTCTTTTTCCCCTCTTGGACTTTGGATCATTACAATTCTGTTCTATAATTTTGTCCCCTCCATTTACTATTCACGTCACTACAATGCCATCATTATGATTCAACAGAAGGTATGCATCACTCAACTTAACACATCAATTTTAAATACAGTATAGCTTTTATATTGTCACTTTTAACTTGAATCGGTGATCCCATTAATTATGCTGACTCTTCAAAAGTTTTGACTGGCTTTGTGGTGTCTTGTTGGACTCAGAATACATATTATTTTCAATTTTTTTCATTGACACGTTCTAGAACGTTGATGTTAGACATTGATGGGGAAATAATGTAGTAAAAATATTTCTCTAATTATTGTTCAAAATAAATACCTCCCAAATAATGTTAGATGAAATTAATAAACAACATGTTTGGAAATTGATCTCACTTGCTGATTGGTCAATCATGTAAATATCTCGAGTCAGTTTCTAGAAATAGCGCAACCGGATGTAGATGAAATAAACACTTGCATTATTGTCTAACGAAATGGGTTTTGCTTTTTTATGACTAAGATAACTGAATTTATTGATAATATGACATTTTTATCAAAAATATTATATTTCAACACCCCTTTCAATGAATGGCGCAATGATACACATTGCAATGATGATAGCAACAAAATGGCGGCATACTTGAGACTGGAAACTACGGAGATCGCTTTGCTTCAAATAAATTGAGTAGAAATTAGAGAACAATATCTTACATTGTTTTCCGGTTTGTTACGATAATTTCTCACATCTCGATAGTTAAATTTTCACATTTTAAAGTTCTCGGGTAAACCTCGCTTTAAAATGTGAAAATTTAACTATCTCGATGTGAGAAATATACGTAATAAACCGGAAACAATGTTAGAGACTATATAGGTATAACATTTTAATAACTTTCATCCTTGATCAATAATTTATAAGGATCAAAGTTGCAAACAATAACCTGTACTTATTTATCTTTTTGCAAATTTTTTGCTTAAAACTAAGGAGAATTTTCCTCTTGCAGATTGCTGTCTTTGGCTGATTTTGGCTTTTCATTTCGATCTGTTTTTGGTAACTTCTTTTCTATTTGATTTTATAGTTTCTGGTTTAAGGCCTTCCAAATATTTTGATTTGATCTGCACTGGAGAGACATAATCAGAAACGTAATTTATAGTAACTTTGGTACTTTGTTAATTAAAAAAGACCAAAATATGCAAATTCCATAGACAGAAATTGCTTCGTTTTATCATTGTTTTCTGTGTTCTCGTTTTTGCCTGTCTCTGGACTTCGATTTTTGTAAATCCTTCAGTATTCTACTGCCTTCGTGTAATCATATGTAGTTTCTTTATTCTTTTCTTCAGTATAAAGTCTGAAAAAAAATTCCATGTGCGAGAGATGTTTCTTAGCAGTTAAGGTTCTTGTTGTTATCTCATCTGGATACACCATCAAACTTTCCATGTTTGGCTTTTTATTTACTGACATTTCCAAAATGACATTCTGACCACAAGTATAATTTCTGCATACTATATGGTTGTTTTATTTTGCTGTGTATTAATTTTTGCGCTATTCGCTTTTAACAAGATAAGCACGGAAATTTATACCCGCGAATTTATCACTGTATAACTGCATATAAATGAATTTTAATCAGCGAACATTAAACCCCGCCAATAAACTCCATGTATAATGGTGGATAACAGGAAACATCTACAATGGCTGAAGATTACAATCACATGCCATAATCTGCCAGGGAAATACACAGGAAAAAACACAAATATGACAAAAGGCAAAAGTAAACAACGATAGGAACTCGGGACATACGGACTTGGTACTGGCACTTTCAAAATCCTTTAGCTGTCCCGTTTCATTATAGTATAATTAACATACGAAATAACCGATACAGGTAGATTACTAACTCCATGACCATAATCTTGAAATGAGAGAAAATGATAATACGTAATTTTGAAAGATCGGTCAAGGGGTGCTCGCTGCTAAATTGCCGGCTAATTCAAGGAGCCTAGTCTGCAGGTAACTGTGGATAATTTCGTACCTCGATATATAAAGTACTATACGGTATGCGCACTTCGACGACTTATGTCTCTGAAGATCAAAGCAAAACATTTGGAAATCCATAAACCAAAATATGTATACAATCTGACAGAGAACAAATTACCAAGAAAAGGGAAAGCCAAAATCAGCTAATGACAGAGCCATGCGGGAGAGAGATACTCCTTTGGTTTAACAAACTTTTCTTAATTTTAGATATGGTAAGTTTTTAAATAAAATCAGTTTTCGGAACAGCGTCGAAGTACTGGCTACTGGGTTGCTACATACCCTCGTGGACTTATAATCCACCATCAGTGGAATCGACCCAGTAATACTAAAAAACAAAATATCGAAGTTACTGTGAATTTAGTTTCTGCACATGCGCATTTTATTATGCCAAGACTCGATCAGGGCCAGATTGTTTATAGGTTGTGATTATCTCCCATTATTTTTTTAAGAAACGGATACCAGTGGTTGTAAGAATACTTTCCAAGTTAATTTTATGTACGACCCTGCCTCAATAGAAAACATGGATATAGAATTGTTAAACATCTAATAATGAATTCAGATAAACCATGAGATAGACCCCGTCTTGAACTTACTATAAGGTATGAGCAAAGCTCATTGTTAAAGGCGTGATGGTGATTTTGTTGTCTCATGCGCATGTACTCAATATCCGTACATTGTTAATTTCATGAAATCACACGGAACAAAATATTAAAGATTTGAAATATTGATTTGATGAAAGTAGTGAGGTAACTATAACATAACTCAGACGTCTTAACAATTTTCAAAACAGGAAAGCATCTCTATTTTCTGCACTTACCAACCTAGACATTGTCACCCCCAGCGGCAAACGGAACAACTATTGATTATAATATGTATGGTAATCGTCACAGCGACTTTAATTTTGATTTCAAAAATATTCAGTTAAAAAAAGTTCAGAATCCACTACAATGACCATGTATTAAATTGATTATAACACAAAAATGTAGCGATTATCTAAACTACTCAAATTAATTTTGTCATATTGAGTTTCTGCAATTTCTTCTTAACGTATAACTTCTTAAATAATTTCCTTAACACTAGGTAAAAGCTTGATTTTGGCTAGTCTCTTCAAAAGAGAAATATTAATATTAAATATATAAGGAACAACAGCCGACGAATTTTAAAGGAAAAAAGAAACATATATTGCATAATATATTTAAAGTACAGGGACATGACAAAACATGAGATACAAAGACATGACATATGAACAAAAACGAAACAAAAAAGAACAAGAATGACACCATTATTCTCTTAGTGTAAACTCTGATAAAATCCGAACGTGACATCGGCTGCTACGGATGTGTAAACATGTTGTTCACATGTATCGCTGTCAATGTGTCAAGTAAGTGAGAACCGAACCGTCAGTTTAAAACGACACGTACCTAATAAAAACCCTGGGTGAGATCAAGTGCACAGGTAGAGTAAGCATCTCCTGCTTCTGATAAGACACCCATCGTGTTGAACATGTCAAATTCGGTAGTATATTAAAGTTCGTTACAGGAATTAAAAAGGGAGAGATTTGTTGTCATCTGCGAAACAGACATTCAATAGCGGTCCCTAAGATCGTGATATCGCCCATAAAAATTCCGGAGTGATGACTTAAAGTTATGGCTTACATAATGTTGTTGAAGTAGCCTACTTGTAAGCAACCGGGATTTATCAAGGAAGTCACTGCATTGACTACAGGCCCTTGAGTAGTGAATGAGTTGGGAGATGAAAACACCATAAACCGGTTTAACCCTACCGCTGGCCTTTGCTAGTGCCGGTATCAAGTCCGGCTGTCCCGAGTTCCTATCGTTGTCTACATTTGTCTTTTGTCTTATACTTGTTTTTCTTGTGTAGTTCCCTTGCAAATTGTTGCATGTAATTATAATTTTCAGCCATTGTAGGTGTTTCCTGTTATCCATTTTTTAACATCCACATGCCGGCGCTGTTAATGTTGCTACAAAGAAAAGGGACTATGGGGAAAATGACGGTATTGCGTTTTTTATACAGCTTAATATGAAGTCTATATCTGTTGTCAATTTCAAGATGAAGGTCAAGTGCCTGTATTATCCTTTATTTTGAGCTTTTTTGGATAGAACATGAAGAAAATCATAAAGCGAAGGTTGTTTAGTGACATAATATCATCTATATAACGGAAGCTCAAATTGAAGGATTGAGCTAGTATCTTTATTTTGAAAAAGCCCTTCGATGAATTCAGCCTCATAAGAGTGGCGAAACAGATCAGGTAGAAGATGTACACAATTACTACCTAGAGGTTCATTTTTTTAATTCATCGCACGATCCTTACGGCAACTAGGAATTATTGTATAATCTCTGAATTTTCAACCCCGTTTTGGAATTGGGGTGTTTTTGGATTTTAAAAATGTCCCGTTGTAAGCGTACTTTCTTTCCGGCGTGAAGAATTTTAGGGTATATAAACAACCTATTGTATTTCTACCTTGATGTTTATTCCGTCACGGTCAGTACTCCATTGTGATTGGTCAATTAAATGTTGTGGATATTCTACCCTAGTGCATTTTATCCTAAAGGAAGGAATACACTGCCGGAATGAATCCATTGTTACACCCTTTCTTCCTTTTTGATTCGTTATTCGAGATTTTTGGATGATACAGCTTCCCCGCTCATCTAAATAGATACGTATGGACACTGATATAACAGAAAATAATTTACCGTACGATGTTGAATCAATATTATGATATCCAGCCCTTCTTAATTTGGTGAAATTTGGATACTTCGATGTAAACAGGTAGTGAATATAATGGTGATTGAGAAGAAGATGTCTGTTTTCATATATTTATTTACTTTGATTACTCATTTTAAACACAAATAAAACTATAGAAATAAAAGCGCTGTAAACAAATGTTCACTGTCATTTTATTTAATCTCGTATGTTTTTAAAGACACCATAAATCTGTTCATATCACATACACTGAATTTTTACTAGGAGATTACATGTAATAGTTAGTACATTTTGTTTTCAGATGGCGAATTGGTCACCTTTATGATTATCTACCTCTCTCCTTTCGTTTGAATATTACTCTTTCAAGTCCCATCATTGGTGATTCAAACGCTAATGACGTCACAAATGCTATCATATATGATAATACTGTATGTCCAACAAACTCATATATCTAGAAAAAAAATTAAATAAACTTTATTGACAAAATCGACCGTTTATTAACAAAACCAAGGATTTATATACAAATCCTTGACAAAACATCTGAGAAATTGTTCTGTAAAACGCCGTACTTTGTTTGTTTGGATGTTTTTTTGCATAACAATTATTTTAATTTGAAGCCCTATCTGCTCCATTTCGTGTGTCTAAATTTTTGCTTATTACACCTCCACTATTGTGACACTTATTTTCAAATTGATCTTTTTATGGTAAATTCAAAGTATAGTACTGTGAATTGTGTAGTAAGTCACTGTTGTTTAATTGTGTTAGTTTAAAACGTGTTGAAGGTAAATATCATTCGGTAGATGTTGACTAATTACTCAGTGGTAGAAAAAGTTACTTTGTAAATTACTTTAGGACATCATAAAAATGGTAAAAAAATACAACTAAGGGAGAACGGCATCAACTGTCGCAAAGGCATTTCAATTAATTGCTGTCCTCAAACGGCGCAAAGTGGAATATAAATATCAGATTAATTAGATTATCTGGGAATATGTATCTGCGTGTATAATCCATGTTGTTTGTTTGTCTTCATTTTTCTTTTCTGTGACCTACTTAAGCGATGTCTTTGTTTCTTGGTTTTCCGATTTTGCTCTTCAAATCATTCTTTCTTGAATTGACAGTTCGGTTCTCTCATTTTCTGTATTTCATATCCTTCATGCAACATTTTGTGTCTCACGTTTGGCATTGATTCTAAATCCTGACATTAAGAACAGTCTAAAAACAATACATTATTGCCTTTGCTATTTTATTCGCCATAGAAAATTGAAAGCTTAAAGTATAAAGAAAAGGGTAATTAAAAATAATCGAACAGAATTGTCAAGGAACAAAAAGACATAGCCAGTGTAAAACCACCGGAAAATTGTCAACCACAATGGTCCTGACTTGGGAAAGGCATTTTTAATGGTGGGTTTAATCGGTTTTATAGCGCACCAAACCTCCCCTTCCATTGCGGAAGTGTCAGGCAGCAATTCAACAGTAATTGCTTTTGAAAAAAATCTTAGACCATGAAAAGAAAGATTCATCTCATTAATTAGTTAAAATAAATCTTGAACGAGAGTATAGATCTAACTACTCATTTTTTCCACAAGGGAATGACATTTATTAATGAAACCTTTTAATAATCGTATGAAACGGAATTTTTAAGGCGGTCACGGAGATAACTATGCCCAGTGTGAAAATCCGAATAATTGGTGCAAACTTTGCGTAACGAATCAACAACGAAATATACTCTCCAAAAGCAGAAGAAGTCGGAATATTACTGTCCATACTAGGAAAATTGAAAGCTATCCCTTTTGAACACTCAGATGACCATTTTAATCAAATCGAGATGGAAGTAAAAGAAGACGTAGTTTCTGTTGTTTCCCCTATGTCTAATTCTGGACGATATATTGTTGGGATCCATTTAGCAAAATATGCGTTATTCATGGAAAACATCATCAATGTATTATTAATAAGGGAGACTGAAATATCGGATATTTATAATTTTATGAGCCTTTTCAAGTACCTTATTTAAGGGAGTAGAGTATAGTCAGGGAAATATGACATAGTTTAGGTCATATTTTGCCTTGAATGATATGTGTTATGTATGACATTGAATTTGATGGAAACCCCTGTACCGAAATGTAGTGCTATAAATACAAAGTTTTGTTTTATTTACATGCTAAACAGACTACAAACGGACTAATATGAAAATTGTTTCAACAATTATTTGTCTTTGTTTACACAAATACGGAATATAGCTGTGACAAAACATGTTCATTGATATCTTTGAGTGAAGCTGGATCTTGGCAATAGCCCTGATATCATAACTGGAATAATAACATTGAATTGTTACTTTGAAGCTTCATATTTTGGTCGATACACTTGAAAGTGAAAGAGTAAAAATTAGTTATCATCAGAATTTCAGATAACAATTCTAATATTGTTATACAAAGGAGCAAGTTGTAGTAACCTGAAATATCCCCATCATGTAGAGTTGTACGCCTTAAACATCTAAATAATGAAATACTGAAGCTTCTGTTAATTTATTTTCTGCATATGCGCATTTCGACAACTTATGTCTCATCAGTGCAGTTCAAATCAAAACATTTGGAAGTCCATTAAGCGAAAAATGTGTAAATTAAATTACTAAATGGGGGTTCTAAAAAAATTACCGAACAGAATTGTCAATGAAACAAAAGGACAAATCAGGTAGAAATTGGGCTCCATTACCAAGTCTGGCTGTATCAAATTTATATCGTTGTTAACGTTTATATTGTCTGTTGTTGTGTTTTTGTTGTATTATAGTTTTTCTGTGTGATGTGGCCTATGATGATATTTTAGTCTTAAGTTGTTCTCTGATGTGTTTTCTTTCCTAATTGGATACCATAAAAATACTTATCCCGTTAATAATGTTACTTACAAATTCTTTGTCCGATAAGTGAATCATTTTTGACTGTGTCATTCTGAAGTGTGTTATTACTGGCATGTGTACCAAGTATGCCATATATGTCAGCCTACTAAGTGGAACCAATCCCTTCCAGGATAAAAGTGTGTTAACAAATCCTGTAAAATATTATCAAAATGTTAATATTCACTTGATCGATGTTAATAAGTGGAATAAATCTATCCCAGGATAAAAGAATATTAACAAATCCTTCAAAATATGAAACTTTTACTTTATTTACTAAATATATTTTACAATGTAACAATAAATTCCTTCAACACATCCAACTAATATTATCCCTATGTTTATATTCATTGGATCGGTGTTACCAATTTGATCAAATCCCTTCTACGATAAAATTGTGATATGAAAACCTGCAAAATATTATCATTATGATTTATGTTCAATATATTTTTCTTATTTGGCACTTATTCCTTTTTACCTGCTTATCCCAAATGATAATTATCTCCATCGTATTAATTCGATTGTAAAATAAGTGTATCATTCCTACCCAGTTGTACAAGTCGAACTTTGATGGCTGGAACACCTAATGGACCGATGAAAACAGTTTCAGTTATAGGAGTGTTTGCGCCATCGAGGTCGAACTATAGCAAAACCTGAGCAAAAGGACCAAAATGGGTTTGAGACATCCATGTCGTTCGAGTTATTGCAGTTTGAACCATCGAGGTATTTTTAATTTGCTTAAGTTTTAGTTCTTAAGATGTCCTCGACCGGCTATAAATTTTAATCATAGAAGAAAATTCATAAATTCCATGGCTTTTATATTTATCGAAGATGAAGGTTAACTGTTAAAATTGTTAAAGTTCTTCTAAAATAACCATTACTTATCTTAATGTATAGTGTTAATTACAAAATTTCAGATTAATAACTTTCACGCATTTAAATTTTCCCTGTATGCGTCAGTGGCCGGGACAAGTACTATGTGGTACAACTAGGACATCATTTAACTAGACAACGGCAGAATAATACCAAAGGAACAAAGCACATGATTACATAAATCAAAGTCCAGAGACAAGGCAAAACCGTGAACACCAGAAGACGGAAGACCAAAGACACTACATGCCCTTAAAACACACAAACGCTTCATATACAACATATAAAAACTAAAGAACTAACAGTGTGAACTCTCAAAAAACACAGTGACATCAGGTGCTCCGGAAGGGTAAGCATGTCCTGCTCTGTGTACAGCATCCGTCACACTGTTAGTGGGTCAATCCAGGGTAAAGTCAAAACCGACAATGTCAAATCCGAGAAAACGCGAATCTAGCCGAAAATGTCAGTTTACATTTGTGACACTGACATTTCATATCTATCTATGATGTCGTGGTGACGGTCTTATTATTTCTGAAGGGATGAAAGTAACAACGGCTGAACATATCCCTGACTCAGCAGTTTTTGTGGCAGTGCTCTTTCCACAAAGTCACTGTACAAAGTGCACACTCTTCAGTGAAAAGTAAGTGAGAACCGAACCGTCAGTCAAAAGAACGAACAATCCATCGACAAAGGCAACATCGGAAACACTAAGAAACAAGGACACCACTTGTGTACGAGACAAAAAAGAAAAATGAAGATATACACTCCATATGCTGGGGAGGTAGGTATATTGCAGCAGAGAAAGGGAAAATTCACAATTTGAAAGTCAAAATCATCACGTTTGCCATATAACCTAAATGTCAGACATCCATGTTCGTTAGTGTACATATAAAAAAGTCAAGGTATGAAGCAGAATTGGGGGTATCGGTTGTCTCTTTAATTTCAAGTTCACTAGGGTAGATGCGATGTAAATATTCTGTAAATCTTGGGTTATTAAGAAACAGTACATCGTCTATATATCTGAAGCCAAAAGAAAAAGTCTGGACTGTTGTTTTTGTTTCTGTTGTATTAGCCCCTGAAAAGACTTTGCTTCATACGAAAAGATGAAAAGGTGAGCTAAAAGTGGCGCACAATTTTTTCCCATAGGAATCCCTTTTGTCTGTTGAAAAACACGGCCTCCACATTCAACAAAAATGTTTTCGATCACAAATTCTAGCATCTTTATCTTTCTTGTTTGACTCGGTGTGGTTCTTAACAAAATATGTTTCATCTTTTCTTAATACCAAATAGGAATTGCTGCGTTCTCAGTTTTTGATACAGAAACACTGATGTATAAGATCGGAAATTACTGGTTTAAGTTTATTATGTGGAAGGGTTGTATAAAAGGTAGAAAAATCAAAAAGTTGAATGCTATTGCAGTATGCGAGACTGTTTGATGAGAGCTGTTTAAGGAGATCTTTAGAATTTTTAAGAATCCACATCTGATTCACGCCGGCCGCTCGTAGAATAGGCTTTTTCGTAGTGGCTTTTTAGACCATCTCTAACTGCAGTCAGTAAAGTGGTAGGGAGTTTGGATAGGGGCTTAGAAGTGCATCCTGCAATGAATCTTTGTTTGTAGGGATCATTGTGAAGCTTAGCTAAAATAATTATTCGCCCGCCTGATCAACTTATATTTTATCATCCAACATGTGTTAATATTTCACGAAACTGATTACTTAGTTTCTTGGCCCTACCTCCGCACAATGCAAATTCGTTAAGAGAAACGAAGATATATATATACAGAATCTGGAAAAAAAATTAAGGCTATGTTAAAGTATTTTCGTTTACTCTACATTTTGCATAACCCGTAAAATTCAATCAACAGCCAGGACGTTACTGCAGACGGTCAACATTTATATGTGGGGTGTATAACTTACTTACTTACTTAACCCTCTTCGTGCTTAGATGCACATAAGGCCATCAGAGGTGTATAACTGATCACGGATAACTTAATCCACGAAGTTACCGCAAAACGGTCAACTATGATACTATTGACTGAGTAATTTACCTCCATGCCCCGTTCCACATGAAAATATAACCCAACAAACACAAGCACCCCATATTGTTCGATGAACAGTGACATAGAGAGAGGAGACATCTTGTGACCATTTTTCATTGTTGACATCATCGTAAACACTATAAACTACAGCCAATCCTGCCGCTGTTGCAATGGCCCAGCCAAGTAGATTCCAGAACTAAATAAAAATGTTTATATTGATATTGACATTATACATGTATATTGGGTTCATATCAGACAGCTTTATAATAATGCAAATTATATTCTGATTATCAAAACTTTTTATCTCATTTTGTTTGTGTAAATATTGTTAATCTTATTTGATTTACTTCAGCCCTTTTGCCATGCTGTCGGGGAACGAGGTTGAGAAACGGGATCTAAAGACAATACATCTATAAAAGTAATGCTACCGTGAATTAACATAGGTTTGTTTGCTCTTTTATTTTATTATACATGTCCCTGATTTATTTGGTGTAACCAGTAGTGAAACTGATTTACTATTATCATATACAAAATATTTCTCCATTTAAACTGAAAGATTTTTTAGTCAGTGAGTTTGTTCCTTTGGGTATATGAGAAGAAGCAAAAGAAAAGAGGTAAATATATAAACCATTTACCTTGCTCATGCGGATTTTCCCGTTGTATTTATATAACAGATATCCTGTGTACATTCCCACAAGGTATGGACCCATTCTACAGTAGGGTTTGATGTAGATTTCATTGAATGAAGTGTTGCCTCTGAAAATAATAAAAAAAAACCAATAATCGATTAAGGAAGTATGATTGTCAAATTTCAGAAGCATTCGATATCCGCGGGTTTTATCCATTCAAACAGGGTAAAATTTTTTGCACATATATCATATTTTTTGGTCATAGATCACTTTAAATGCATAAAATAGACAATGCATGAAATTTTATCAACTTCCAATTATATTTTCATATATTTTAAGGCATATAAACAGCTAATGAAAATTGAAGGAAAACTCTATAGACAACTGTTTCCCGCCAAAATTCTGACATCGTATATCTCGAAGATTTTTTACATGGATTTTCAAAATTTTTGGCTAATATTGTTCGATTATCAAAGCTCTTTAAAACAAAAAAGGCCATCATTTTATTTCTAATTACAAAAATTCTGACACTCGTACTCCCTTAATGGGATTTTTGTTAACTTGCCATAAGACAAGAGCAAAATCGAGGCAAATATGAAATAAGAGAACATTGTAATGGAGTTTTGTATTAACAACTACGGTCGGGTAGGATTTGTCTTGAAATCAAGAATTTAAAGTTAATCGTAAAATATGAAATTTTAAAAAATGCATATTAACAATACAAAGAAAAATATTTAAATAAACTTATCTTCAAACCCAACTTATATTAATTACATAGAAACTGAGTTTTTTGGTTTATATATCAAAATGTCTTATGATAGTGGTTAGTATATTAAAGGTTCATCCATTTCATTATTTCCAGGTACCTCCACCAGCAGGTTTTACTCTAACTTCTTATTCACATTTATTATAGATAAAAACACAAAATTATAAGGGTAACTGGTACGAAATGAAAATATCTGCTTTGTATTTTAATCTTTGTGGACGTTATACTTGAATTAGTTTACCTATAAAAACTGAATTTGCAATAGAATTCAAGATTTTAGTTTGCAAAGCTTATTATACAACACAGTTGAATTTCTTAATCTCTTGACACAGAAATATGAAATTAAAAAAAATGCATATTAACAATACAAAGAAAAATATTTAAATAAACTTATCTTAAAACCCAACTAATATTAATTACATAGAAACTGAGTTTTTTGGTTTATATATCAAAATGTCTTATGATAGTGGTTAGTATATTAAAGGTTCATCCATTTTATTATTTCCAGGTACCTCCACCAGCAGGTTTTACTCTAACTTCTTATTCCCATTTATTATAGATAAAAACACAAAATTATAAGGGTAACTGGTACGAAATGAAAATATCTTCTTTGTATTTTAATCTTTGTGGACGTTATACTTGAATTAGTTTACCTATAAAAACTAAATTTGCAATAGAATTTAAGATTTTGGTCTGCAAAGCTTATTATACAACACAGTTGAATAGCTTAATCTCTTGATACAGATGAAAAGTCTAGGTGTATTGAGTAGTTTTATATTAACATTTACAAGAATAAATACCGAAATTACTATAAATTTACTTCCTGCAGATGGTTATTTCGACAATTTATGTCTTAACAGTGAAAACCAGATCAAAACTTAATGAAGACCATTAACCGAAGGCTTAAAAAGAGGAGGTTTACTCAAAACACCGAAATATTTGTATTATCTAAATGGGTAAACTATTTTTATTGCTCAGAATATGTTTTTCTGACATTGCTTTATTTGTTATGGTGTTTGTGTCCATTTCTGTTTCTATGTTTTGCTCTTGCTCCTTTTGTTGTATTAATTAGCTCTCACAATAGAGATCCATATTCAATAACTCTTTGAAACTAGAGTTACTGTGGCCTAATTGGCCACGGATACCCCCGCCCCCGCATCTTCCTGCATTTTCTTTAACATCTGGAAAAACGGAATTCTTGGAAACAAAATACAAAGTGCACATCTATGATATGTAATTAAGGTCCACTATAAGTTTCCTGAAGTTCTTTTTAGTGGTCAAGGAGGAGTAGTGAATACCAGGTATTTACAATATGGTTTGCATTGAGGTAAAAGAGCTAAAATGACAAAGTCCAAAACATGTAAAAAATCTGCCAAAAAATGAATAATTGGAAAAAAAATGTGTAACGCACATCTTCAATATGTAAAAAAGCTCCTTCATAAGTTTCATTAAATTCGAAACAGAGATTTAAGAGGAGCAATGGATACCATGTGGTTTGAATTGAGATAAAATGACAAAGTCAAAAATATGTCAAAAATCTGAAAAAAAAATTTGGAAAACAAAAAAACAAAAATCGTAATGCACATCTACGATATGTAATTAAGCTCCTGCATAAGTTTCATGAGATTCCAATCATGAGCTTGAGAGGAGTAGTGAATACCATGTGGTCACCATATGATTTGCATTGAGCTAAAATGACAAAGTCCAAAACATGTCAAAAATCTGAAATAAAAGAATTATTGTACAACAAAAAGCGTAGTGCACATCTACAATATGTAATGAAGCTCCTGCATAAGTTTCATTGTAGATGCCAGGTGGTCACTATATGGTTTGCATTAAGCTTAATTGACAAACTCCAAAACACTTAAAAAATCTGGTAAAATATAAATTTGGGGAAAATAAATAGCGAAGTGCACATCTACAATATGTAATGAAGCTCCTGCATTAGTTTCAGGAATTTCCAAAGGTTTAAGAGGAGTAGTCGATACCATGTGGTCACCATATTGTTTGCATTGAGCTAAAATGACAAAATTCCACAACATGTAAAAAATCTGGACAAAAGGGAATTATTTGAAAACAAAAAGCGTAGCGCTCATCTACAATATGTAATGAAGCTCCTGCATAAGTTTCATGAAATTCTGATCAATGGTTTAGGAGGAGTAGTGGATACCATGTGGTCATTATATGGTTTGCATTGAGCTAAAATGACAAAGTCCAAAATACGTCAAAAATCTGGAAAAAAGGGAATTATTGGAAAACAAAAACCGTAGTGCACATCTACAATATGTAATTAAGCTCCTGCATAAGTTTCATGAAATTCCGATCAATGGTTTAAGGAGGAGTAATGGATACAAGCTGTTGGGTACAAAAAGACGGACAGACGGATGGATACCATGAACACTATATACCTCCCGCAAAGCGGAGGTATAATAAAAACTGTTTAATATGAGTTTGAATGAAAAGTTTTCTCTGAATATGAAGACTTCATGAAAAAGAAGTGACAGTATCTTAAACTTGAAAACAGCATGTGTCTAAATTCCCCCTTTCCACCTGAACTATTACAGAATGGCCTTTTTATCGTTTATTTTGTTTCAAGTGTTTGAGGAATAACAGTGATTTTTCACTCTTATTAACTATTGGTTAAACCCCATTCGCCACCTATTTGGAAATAGATCGATTATGCAATAATTGATTTTTCTACCAATTTTCATGAGTATTTATTTATCTTTTTGAGAGCGATTAATTTTTGAAATACGCGCCTATAAGTGCTTAATCAAATCCGGTATTTCTTTCATAAATCTATCTGAGCTGATCAAATCGTTTAAGAGTGTGACGTAAAAAATGCCTTAAGTTTGATAAAAAAATCGAAATTTAACGAAAACATATACAGATCATGAGACCATCGTATCAAATACCCCTACAAAGTAAATTGACCAAAGGGTTGTCAAGTTAGAGTGCGATATGTAAAAAAATGTCTTTAATTTGACAAATAAAGTCCCATAACTCTTGCAAGAAAAATAAAAATATCACGAAAAAGTAAACAGATCATGAACCCATAATATCTAATTCCTCTACAAAGTTTGAAGTGAATTGGCCAAAAGGTTTTAAAGTCGGAGCACGATATGTAAAAAATGCTTTAAATTTGACGAATAAAGTCTCATAACTCTTACAAGAAAAAAAAATTCACGAAAAAGTATGCAGATCGGGAGGCCATCCTATCCAATACCACTACAAAGTATGAAGTGAATTGGCCAAAGGGTTGTCAAGTAAGAGCGCGACATTTGAAAAGGACGGACAGACGGACGGACGGACAGACGGACGGACGAATAATCGGATATCGGTCATAAGACGGGCATAAACAATAAAAAACAATATGCCGATTAACTTGAGTTCACATGTCTACAACTTATTTATCCTCGATAAATGTTAAATTATCCCTTTCAATTAAGGTGTCTCAGGGGTATTATCCCGCCATTTTTGTCTAATACTTGTTCATTTGGGTTTCATTCATAAAAACATTTAACAAAATTGTTGCTTAAAATGTAAAAAAAAGTTTCAATATATTTATATTTTTTATTCCCTATCTTTTTTACAACATTTTAATTACAAAAGTGAATTAAAAGACATGTGCTTTAAATGTGTTTTGGATCCACAGAAAACAGAATTTATGCAATGAAGATAATTTTATAAAAAAAAAATGTCACATAGATATTACTAGAGAAATTAACATTTTGCGATTTATCTCTCTTATTTCAACGGTTGTCCCTAATTTTTATTTTTTTTATTTGTAAACTATATAGAAATTTCAAAACATGCAAATTATGAACAAAATA
>MJUU01053384.1:199456-253212 GCA_002080025.1 Modiolus philippinarum
CCCCCCCCCCCCCCCCCTTCAAGTTAAATGGTCAGTCCCTAAGTATAAGTTCGAGCTATCCTCTCATATAATCGTTTTCCATATCATTTCTATGCAAAATCCTGAAATTTTCAATTTCAGTTTTTGCGCTTACTTAGTATATGCACGGTGACCCCAAAATTTTATTTTATATTTTGAACAATTCTACACAGAAAATTTAACAAAATTTTATAATAGGAAATAAGCACCGCGCAAATACATTTCACGAATACATAAAAAGATTAAACCAAATCGTTATATGAAAACTTACTCTCTGTAAAAGGCATACAAGATTATTTTCAAAATCATTTTTCAATAAAAGAGAGTAAATAATTCTAATACAAATTTTGACACATTCTGTTTAAATCATTTTGATTCCCGTTATTCTGTTTCTTCACTGATCATGTTATTTTGTTATTTATTACCACTGGGCCGATGCCACTGCTGGTGGACTGTTAGTTCCCGAGGGTATTCACCAACCCAGTAGTCAGTACTTCGGTCCTGACCCGAACACCGATTGTATTGAAACTTGCAATATCTAAATTTTACAAAATTGTGTTTAAAACTAAGGAGTATCTCCCTCATGCATAGCTCTGTCCTTAGCTAAAATTTAGTTTTTCTATTTAGATCCTTTTGGTTATTTGTTCTTTATCAGCTTTAACATGTTTTTCGGTTAATGGACTTCCAAATGTTTTGTTTCGATCTGCACTGATGAGACATAAGTTGTTGAAATGCTCATATGCAGAAAATAAATTAACAGTAACTTCGGCATTTTGTTATTTATAAACATACCCATCAAAATTAGACACAGAACATTCATAACGATTACAGAGAACACCTGTTGTTATCCATGTTGCCAATAGAAACGCCAATAAGACACCAACACCAATCAGATGAAAACTGAAAAGAAAGTTTTCCTACAATTATATACAAAGCTGTTGTTGTAGCGTTAAAGCTTGTTTCAACGATATCTTAAGCCAAAAAATAAGAAGCGATGTGCTTGATGGCAAGCGGTTAAAATCAATAGGGCACAAGGTGTTAAAAAATCCACGAAAGTGAAATTATGATACTAACTAGAAATTAAAAAAGAAGTTTTATACAACAATGTAAAACACAAATTTTTCACATTGATATAATACACATAGCTGCTTAGAATTTATAAAATTGTTAGAAATTGAAAGGAAAATAAGAGTTAAAATGTAACAAGTATAAAAAAATGTCTTACAAATATAATGGCAGAATAATCAGAGGACTCAGAACAAAGAACTGCATGTCATTGGCAAGGTACCATGCCCATCCCATACACTGAAAAAGAAAACAATTTTACATCGGCAAACGAATGGGGAAAGGGGGATTGTAGATAAAGTTTAAAGAAATTCTTCAATAAGATTATTTGTCAAATTCACGAAAATACTTCTGTGTAATATCTTTGTTATATAAAAATGTTAATTTTTGTAACACATTTTGAATTCAAATTAATTAACTGCGCCTGACTACAACTGAGGATTTTGACCTTTTCAATTTGAGTGACATACAAAACTGCATTTCAATTCTAATGTAGCAGTTAAGACCCCATTTCGATGGTTTACAACTCGTCAGTGCAGTTTGAATCTAAAGATTGGAAAACCGCTGCAAAAATATACCCCCTCGGAAATATGTATATATATATATTGAATTTTATTGTTGTGTAGTCACTTCCAAAACTGATGCCTTTGTAGACCAAAGCCACTGAGCAGATAAAAAATAAAATTTCTGTCCATCAATGTTTTATTTATAAACGCTGAAGCTCCACAGAGTAAAATCGAAGGTGTACGCTGAAAAACGAACAAGAAAGATATATAAAATAGATATTTGGCCTATATTTGCTCAACTTGTTTGTACAGTTGCATGCAGACGTAGCCTTTCATCCTGGTTAACTCCCAGTAATCAATCCAAGTTAACTTTAAGATAATTTAGAGTAGTCTTGGAACCGTTCTAGAAATGGTTATAAAATGATCTTTTTCTAAGCTGACTTCGAACAGATCTAAGTATGTGAGAGGTTATGACTGCACGTCTATAAGACCAAAAAGAGATATTTATATCTTGTTTGTGTCCCATTTTTGTGGTTTTAGGACCTCATTCGAGTAATTTAATTGTGATTATTAATAAGAGAATACAGGATGTTCATCATTCATAATTTGATATGAAAAACATCATTGGGCTGTTGAAATTGTTAGAACTATATGCACATATTTTACTAGTTTGATCAAAGACGACTCTGCGAAAGACTAACATCTTTAACATACGTTACTTAGCATCTCCATATACAATCACACGCTGCTACATGTAACAAATACATCATAAAACTTACTTTATTGTCTCGTTCTTCTACGAAATTATTAATGTACAAAAGATTGTAATACCACGCTTTCTCACAGTGGTTTCGTTCGGGTCCATCTTTACTCCAATTGGGTCCACTGCCAGTGTAGTGAAAGAGTGAAACATACACCATCAACACTAACATGTAAGGTGGAGTTAATCTGAAATACAAATTATACAGATATATTTTATGATAGAAAAAAACGTTTAATAAGCATCAAGTGTTGAAGGCCTCTTTTCATTACTGAAAATAATTTGTCCTTTTGGTCGCTTTTTTCTTGATAGTACAATTTCAGCTCAGTATTCAACTTCATTTTACTATTATATGTAATTATAACTTTAATCGCAAAAAGTAAAGTAGAATTGTTAAATGTTCAAAGTGAAAAGAAGAATACACCTGCCTGGTTCCTGGTTCTGATTTAATGTAGGAGTACATATCTAGTATAACCAAGTTCGAAAAATAATTTTCGATCATTTCAAAACTGTATGTATCTAAATTTTCGAACTGAGGAATATCCTTGAGAACTTGTGTGTTAGTTGTATGTATCAGCTCCAATATAATATATCATTCAGGAATTGGTTTTCCTAATGTTTTGATTTAATATTCACTAAAGAAGTAGACATAAGTTTTCAAATATGGCCAAATACATAAGAAGTCGAAATTCTGCCGAAATAAAATTTACAGTAACTTCGTTATTTGTGAAGTATGTTGGTATGATTTTCAAATATTTTCCTTTTTTTATCTGTACCATTTGCTATATATGGATTTAGATGGATAAGTTGTTAAGACACTTGAGTTTTATTATCAGATATATTTGCTGGATTCACGAAAATGCTCGATGGAAAGGCATTCACTAACTTTTGGATTTGTATTTATGTTTAGCCTGAAAATCAAATAAACAAAATTGTTAAAAATTGATATCTGAAATTTGGAGAGTAACAAAACCCTTTTCATATATAGTTGATTTCAGTTTTAATTCCTTTTGATGCTTTATTCTCTTTTCTGTTTTCGGCATCTTTTATATTGTCTGAACTTGCTTTTACTTGCACATCTACCTGGCCATACACAGAGTTATAATCTTTACCTTTTTTATATTCACTTAAAAAACAAACATCATAGTTGTCAACAATGGCAAAAGATATATGTAGTCGAACTTCTGCAGCAATAGAATTTGCAGTAGCTTCGTTATTTAGTTATTATTTGAGTATGTGGGTATGGTTCTCAAAATATTTTCCTCTGTTAACAGAGCAGGACATGCTTACCCTTCCGGAGCACCTGATGTCACTCTCAGTTTCACTGGAGTTCACACTGTGAGTGCCTTTGTTCTGAATGTTGTGGTTTCTGGTTCTGTGTTTTGTGTCGGTCTGGCGTCATTGTTTTTGTGTCTAACGTCATTGTTTTCTGTGTTCTCGTTTTTGCCCTGTCTTTGGACTTCGATTTTTGTGAATTTTACCCCTTTGTTCCTTCGGTATTCTACTGCCGTTGTTTCTGAAATATTTGCTATATATGGATTTAAATTGGTAAGCAATTTTAAAAGTTTATTATTTTTATGCTCGAAGAAAATGAATTCACAAATTTTTGCTCATTGCATTTCTGTATTAGCCTGATGATCCAATAAACATAATTTTGAAATTCAGAAGTCTGAAATTTTGAGAATTACAAAACCTTGTTAAAGTTTAATTTCAGCTTTAAAGCCTTCCGGCGTTTTCTCTTCTTTTTGATGTCTTTTGAATTCAAAACTTTTTATTGTCCGAAAAAAAAACATTTGCTTTTACTTGAGCGTCTTCTTGGCAATACAAATCATCTTTGATTTTTGAACGCAGGAGTGAGTGAGGCTGCTCGTGCCATCCGGGATATACATCAGTCTAGACGACAGTTATTAAAGGATTTCCTTGCCACACCCATTACTTCAGTTGCAGCATAATCGTAAGTGATATGTTGATATATGAGTTCTGTTTTGATATGTTATTATTATAAAATAACATTTCTTGTTTTTTTCTATCATATGTAGTGATTCCATTTGAAAGGACGTATCAATTATTGGTTGAAGGACTTGATGAGGAATAAGTTTCCGAAATGGTCATACAGCTCATTAAAATTAATTCAGTTGAAATTAAAATATGTGTTATGGTCTCATGTTCATTTACTCCATATCCTTTCGTTACATACTTATGCATATATAAAATAACATACCTCCAAAACCTATGAAAGTAAAACATTCCCCAATTCAATCTACCTCCCTTTGCCTTCAATTCTTTCAACACTAGATATGTTAGTAAACAACCACTGAAAAAAACAGACCTTTTCTATTTTAGAAACCAATATCCTCACTTATACTTACTTATGATATGTATGTTTTTAATATGAAATAAGGACATATTAATACTTTTGGACAATGGTTTTCCAAATTATTTGATTCTAATACTGTTGATGAATGGTTAGTCCTTGAATAACGAAATTTACTGTGTTTTTTATGCAACTTGGGTACTTTTTGTATCTTTAAAAGGTGTAATACGGTATCCGTAGAACATTTTTTTTCGATATTCACAAAATTTTTCACCATAAACAGACCTCTTCAGGCATAATTAGAAATGATCTTAGTTTTAGTAGTATTGAAATTACAAACATGCTTTTTTACTCTAGATATATATGTTGAATTTGTTATTTCAAAATTTTAATTTGTGTTTAAATCATGATAATTAAAAAAAATACTGAACCTAAAAATTATGAAACTGTCTTTCAAGCTCTTACTAGCTGAAACAAATATGAAAATCGGACAAGAAATGATTTCTACAGAATCTTTTTAACATGGATCAATTGAAATACACAGGAATTTTTTTTAACATGGATCAGATGAAATACACAGGAAATTTTCGAAAAGGAAAAGACTTTTGCCTACATAATGTATATGATAAATAGGTTATGATACGGCAAATTTCATTTCATATGTCTTAACAACCCTCGACCCATATCTGCCCTTAGGCCTAAGGGTCCTCGAGTTGATATAAATGTCTCGGGGTGGTTAGGAGTGCGATATGAAAATTGCAATATAATAACCTATCGATATTAAAACAATGTTCAATACCACAGACACTATTCAATCCATTATACAGTTATTGTACTTCTACGAGAGCAATGAAGTGATATTGAACGAGGGCTATCCGAGTTCAATATATACAGATTAATACATGGGCATTTCCATATTGGCTTGGTTATCATCCCGAGATACCCATATTGGCCCGAGACGAAGTCGAGGGACAATGTGGGTCGAGGGATGATAATCAGGTCAATATGGAAATGCACATGTATTAAATTTTTTATTACATACTTCCGACGTTTAGAAATGCCAGGCGGATATGGACCGGAAGTCGTTTATTTGCCCAGGCCAATATGGACCGGAAGTCGTTTATTTTGTCTGAGATACACGAGGAGCATAAAATAACCTATTATTTTCCCGGGTGTGAAAATATGGACAGTTTACTTTCGGTCATATTGATCATGCAAAAATGCTTTTATTTCTACTAAGTATGTACTAAAAAATGATATTGAATGAGGGTAACCCAGTTCAATAGTATTTTTTGTGTTCCATTCAACCCCTATATGGGTCGAGTATAGAAGTCCCATAATTGTTATAATGTATTTGATTGACAGGACTTAAAGTCCATGATGACATCCAAAAGGGATGTGGTGTGCTCTTAAGTCATGATATAGCCCATGCTATAAGCTCGTAAGTCCATGAATACATCCAAAAGGGACGCGTTATGTCTAATGTGGGTGTGCAAGGGGCGTTGTCTGGAAACGTCAATCAACGTTATTGTGCATTTTGATGATTTATCCTGATCTACTGTGCAATAACATATATACTTATGGAGCATTAAGATTTCTAAAATTTAAACAAAGAAACAAAAGTACAAATATATTACGTTATCAACTCTCGATGACAAATGACTAGAAAACAGATATTACATTATGTAAAAATGTATCACTGGTCATTTAAGGTGGTACTAGGCTTGCCTTATTTAAGCAAATGTTGCCATAAAGTTTCCGTAAGATTTTGAACAAAAGCAAGCTGTAATGATAGACCTTTTCCAAAACTCTTTTATCTCTCCCTTGGGAAACATATTTTCTACCTCCGATTGACTGGAAAGTTCATCATAGTACTAGTATATGATAACAAAAAAAATTTCTAGCAAGAGCTACTGTCTTTTACCAAATGTATTTGATTTCATATTTGAAAATTTTGTTGCATTTTGATATATTCATTAATATTTATTTATTCAAATTTTCGCTTGTTGTTTTCACGAAAGCCATGAAAAGTGATACTAAACGAATTATGAAATGAAACCATTGCAACCTGTTTTTACTAAAAGCTAATATGTCGAAAACCTTTGCTTATATCAACGCTTAAAATGACAGTTTTTAGTATTTACCTAAGGGCAAAAAATGAATCTACAGACGGAAATGCGTTAGCGACAGCATAAAAGGTAAATCGTTCAATCATCTTTGGTAGAAAGGTAGCAGAATTGTCTGAAAAATATAATGATTAACTCATATTATAATTGTTATGAATTATATTGATTTCTCACATACCGGTATTTTACATCCGGTATTTTACATTGTTTTTTTTTCTTTTTTTTTCTTTTTTTTTGTGCAACGCAACATTACATTGTATTCGTACTTGTTATCATTAAATGAAATTCTACTGCATTTGAAATTACATGTTTACCTGGGAATCGAACAAATACAGATAGAGAATACCATGACAGAACACCTAAGCAGTTTGAAAATGGAATACCGAACAATTCTGGGTGTTAAAAAACTTGCGAATTATTCGATTCGTTTATATTAACCCATATATTTTCTGTGATATTGGACTTGATTCAACATCATCTGGGAATAATTTTATCAAGGCCCATTAAGCTGGTGCACAATGGCAATATGTACTAAACATTCTGTGAAAGTTTCATTGAATTTCATCAAGAGGTGTAGGAGGAGTTGTCGCCACAAAGTAGGTACTCTATGGCGGACGGATGAACGAACGAACGGACGGACGGACAGATGGACGAACGCACGTACGAACGAATAGACACCATGATCACTATATACCTCCCGCTAAAGCGGGGGGTATAATAACGATCATGATCATGATCATGATCATGTGGGCTGTTAAAAGGGATGAATTTAAAATCTAACATCAAGTTACAAAAAACACATAGCAAAATAAAAGAGTAGAAACAATAAAGGGTCGATCCTCATGTATCTCGTTATTTTATTATTGACCTTGAGAGCTGTTCGCAACACATATTTTGTTTTATCTAACAACAGTATCTCTGAAAATGCATGAACATTAATCTACCTGATATATTTAATGGTGCGCTATAGGAATGTCCAAGAATTACCCAGGTCATTGAGAAGAACCGTATACCATTGATACAAGTCAATACGTCTTTCCCTTGTTCCGCACTTAGAATTTTGGCTCCATTTGTGTATACAGAAAATGATAACAGCAGCTTGCCTTGAATTCCTGTTACAAACAGAACTGGTAGTCAATATGAACTCATATTGATATGTGGTGCACTAGGCTAACAGAGAAAACACAACAACTATTGAAAACACAATTCGATATTTTGTTCAGTTTAGCGATATCTAACTTTTTTTTCAAAGTAAAAGAGAAGACATCATTTCGAGAAAATGAACTCGGAGAGCAAAATGTGCATTATTTGTCATATGAACAAAAAACATCTAAAGGAAAGGTTTTGGTATTAAAGGAAAATATATTAAAGTTTAGAAGTGTCGACTAACTGCTAAACTGAAGTTAATATAGCCAAACAATTCAGATAAACCTTCGAAAAGGCTCTGTCCTTGGTAGAGGTTGCATTTAATAAAGGTTCCTTATATTCTTTGTACATATGCATTTTAGATCTGCGCTTCTTCTTATAATTTCAAATGGTTGACATTTATTTTCTTTGTTTAAAACATAATTTGTCATTAATTTAGGTTCTTGTTTGGGGATGATCGTTTCTTACATTCTGAACTATTAATTCTATAGAGGTTTTAAAATATATGCTTGTACCCAGATTGGAAAACCCACCTGGTGTATATTCAGGTTCTTTATTTCCACTTAGCAAGGGAATTTTTTCGTCAGCTTCTGTAACAGAATCTTCTTTTGATTTCTCCAAATCTTTCCTCTTCCATTTGGGTAATTGAATGAATAATACGTCATATGCTGTTCCTAGAGCCATTACCACCATGAAAACGCCTATAACTATGCTTGAAAGAAATAAAAAAATATTTTACATCCTAAGTCGTGAATTGAAAGAAATAAAAAAATATTTTACAAGTCGTGAATTTCTGCATGTAAGACTGGATGCAAAAATAAACAAAAGTTAATTTTCTTCTTGTTAATATTACAGCATTGATCTTTGTATGAACTTCAGATATAAAGTTTGCATGAATTTAATATAAAATATTTAATATAAAATATAAAATGAGTTTAAAAGTGATCATCATTAATTTTTATTAACGACTTAAAATGATTTTCATGTTTTAAAGTAAATAGACTTGCTCCAAAACGTTTAAATTTCCAAAGGAGGAAAAGAAACTTTTAAACAATTTACGCCCTTGATGATAATAATGAGCATTATAAATAGACAGAATGATGGAAGATTGACCAGAGTTGTCCATACAACGATACGTTATTTTTTAAAATATTCGTAAGGACTCGTGATTCGGTTCAACTCTACAACAGGAACACATTCCCTGCTGCTTAAAAGACCAATAAGACTAAATTACAAAATACCGAAGTAACTGTGAATTTAGTTTCTGCATATGGCCATTTCGACAACCAATGTCTCTTCAGTACAGATCAAATCAAAACATTTGGAAATCCATAATCCAAAATATTAGTAAAGCTGAACGAGAGCAAATTATCAACAAGATCTAATTCAAAAGACAAAAAATAAGCTCAGGACAAATCTATGCAAGAGGGGGATACTCCTTCGTTTTTAAAAAAATTGTTAATCAATATAAATGGTTATATTTTTTATAATGTTCATATTTTCCTTGATACTTACAGAACTATTATTGCCCTGGTATCATACGGGATATCCCTAGTGACCTCCATATTTTCCTTGATACTTACAGAATTATTATTGCCCTGGTATCTCATACGGGATATCCCTAGTAACCTCCAAATTTTCCTTGATACTTACAGAACTATAATTGCCCTGGTATCATACGGGATATCCCTAGTGACCTCAATATTTTCCTTGATACTTACAGAACTATTATTGCCCTGGTATCATACGGGATATCCCTAGTAACCTCCAAATTTTCCTTGATACTAGCAGAACTATTATTGCCCTGGTATCATACGGAATATCCCTAGTAACCTCCAAATTTTCCTTGATACTTACAGAACTATTATTGCCCTGGTATAATACGGGATATCCCTAGTGACCTCTTGATACTTACAGAACTATTATTGCCCTGGTATCATACGGGATATCCCTAGTGACCTCTTGATACTTATAGAACTATTATTGCCCTGGTATCATACGGGATATCCCTAGTAACCTCCATATTTTCCTTGATACTCACAGAACTATTATTGCCCTGGTATCATACGGGATATCCCTAGTGACCTTTTGTTACTTACAGAACTATTATTGCCCTGGTATCATACTGGATATCCCTAGTGACCTCTTGATACTTACAGAACTATTATTGTCCTGGTATCATACGGGATATCCCGAATGACCTCCATATTTTCCTTAATACTTACAGAACTATTATTGCCCTGGTATCATAGGGGATATCCCTAGTAACCTCCACATTTTCCTTGATAATTACAGAACTATTATTGCCCTGGTATCATACGGGATATCTTGAGTGACCTCCATATTTTCCTTGATACTTACAGAACTATTATTGCCCTGGTATCATACGGGATATTCCTAGTGACCTCCATATGTTCCTTAATACTTAGAGAACTATTATTGCCCTGGTATCATACGGGATATCTAGAGTGACCTCAATATTTTCCTTCCTACTTACAGAACTATTATTGCCCTGGTATCATACGGGATATCCCGAGTGACCTCCATATTTTCTTTGATACTTACAGAACTATTATTGCCCTGGTATCATACGGGATATCCCTAGTGACCTCGATATTTCCTTAATACTTACAGAACTATTATTGCCCTGGTATCATACGGGATATCTCGAGTGACCTCCATATTTTCCTTCCTACTTACAGAGCTATTATTGCCCTGGTATCATACGGGATATCCCGAGTGACCTCCATATTTTCCTTGATACTTACAGAACTATTATTGCCCTGGTATCATACGGGATATCCCTAGTGACCTCCATATTTTCCTTAATACTTACAGAACTATTATTGCCCTGTCTCATACGGGATATCCCTAGTGACCTCCATATTTTCCTTCCTACTTACAGAGCTATTATTGCCCTGGTATCATACGGGATATCCCGAGTGACCTCAATATTTTCCTTGATACTTACAGAACTATTATTGCCCTGGTATCATACGGGATATCCCTAGTGACCTCCATATGTTCCTTAATACTTACAGAACTATTATTGCCCTGTCTCATACGGGATATCCCTAGTGACCTCCATATTTTCCTTGATACTTACAGAACTATTATTGCCCTGGTATCATACGGGATATCCCTAGTGACCTCTTGACAGACAACACTATTAGCTCTCACTGGACTGGAGGCTTCAATGAACACTAAAAATAACATTTCATATTATTGTGTAAATTTCCATGATAAACTGTTGATGTTAAAATAACTATAATAAACTATAAATTAACAAAGAAAAGATAGGAAACATGGAGAATTAAAGGTTGTTCGGTTTGATAAAAAAAAAAGTTGTTAACTGCTGGAAAAATCATTGACAAATTAAATGGAGTTGAATCCTCTTCTTGAAAGTTTTTTCCAATTTCTTGCAGAAAATAAAGAAGAGACTTTCCAAACTTAGAATACAGCCCTCTCATTTCTGAAAACCTGATTAAACCCTACTTTTTCCGAAAACTGTATGCGCTGCTGAAAATGAACAATTTCAGTTTGCAAGGTTTGAAAAACTGTATAAGCAAAATAACTTTATCGACAACGAATAAGCAAAGGATTGCCTGACATCGGTAAGAATATTCAAATTATTGCTTCCATAATCGTTTGTATATTTTAAAAGTTCTAAGTCAGAAGTTTTGTTAAAACATTCTCTCTCACAGTTTGCACAGTGATTTAAGATTACCAATACCGAACCTCTGTACGCCACACTTACTATCATTAACTGTATTTCTGATGTCTGTTACACTACAACTGTCTGGAAAACATAAACCTACAGTTATCTGGGGTGATGTCTGCAACAAAATAAAAACAATTATTATTATGGGAAACATAAACCTACAGTTATCTGGGGTGATGTATGCAACAAAATAAAAACAATTATTATTATGGGACACATAAACCTACAGTTATCTGTGGAGATGTCGGTAAAAAACAATTGACAACAATACTTATCAACCTAAACGATATGCAACAATTCTGAAGACTAAAACGTCTGTTCACATGATATAGAAACCAACATACCATATTTATAAGTGGTCATTTTCGGCAAGAGTTAATTTTCGCATCAATCGCGGTTATACTGATGCCGCGAAAATTGCATACCGCGAAATATAATTTATAAAGTAAATGAAACGCAATCGCTACTATTTCAGTTCAGCGAATTACAAACATTTGCAGAATTTGAGAAACGCAAAAATAACCACTTAGACAATAAACCAAATCATATCTGAGGCAGCTATTCAACGGCAAATGCTATAAACGAGAAAAAAATTGCTTTATGTGTTAGGGATGTGAATTTGCTATAGCGTTGAAATATTAAGTCAATTAAACTGACTAATAAAACTAAAGTATCCAATTTACGAACCAATAATTTTCTGAAGAAAAGTGAAATTCCTCGAAATGTATACTACATATAAGAAAACTATACACTATCTCAACATGCTGTAACACTGTCTAAAGAATTACTGAAATTTCAATATATATATATTTATAGATAAACAATCGATATGGAGTAAATGGGGCTAGTAACAAAATTACCGAACAGAAGAGAGCCAAAGGGGCCAAGAGGTCAAGAGCCAAAGTTCACGAGACAAAAAAAGGAAAAAAAAGAACAACGGCACAATTGTCGACCGCAATGGTCCTTACTCGGTACAGGCATTTCAACAGAAATGGTGGGTTAAACCGGTTTTATGGCTAGTCAATCCTCCCCTTCCATTGCGGTAGTGTCCGGTAGCAACTTAACAGCAATTGCCTTTGAAAGGTCGCAGACAGTTAGAGAAAGAACCTTGAATCAGATGTCGGACCGAAACTTCATTTGTTTTTTTCCACAAGGGACTTATATCTACTAAAGAACTTTTTTAACGATCGTATGAGACTGGATTTTTTGAAGCCTTGATTAGTAAGGCGGTCACGGAGATAACTGTGTCTAATGAGAAAGTTTCTAGGAGTTGTGCTATCTCTCGCGTAACGAATCGGCTGTAAAACATACACTCAGTAAGCAGGAGAAGCTGGCATATTACTGTCCATGTTAGGGAAATTGATAATTTAGAAATTAAAATCGCCCCTTTTGTCGTACATTGTAGTACCAAGATGACCATTTGCGTGAAATTTGAGATGAAAGATGTAAATGCACATGAGACAACGTCTACAAACATATGGTAAAACCAAGTAATAGAACAACGCTTTAATGTTGTTCTTCATCTTGAAGTTACAATGAGGCTTTCAATAATGAGCTTTGCTTACACCTCATAATAAGTGCAACTTGGCCGGTTTTATTGCTAGATGTCGAACAACGCTACATTCATGTCTTTGAATACTCTATGAATGTAGGATCGCCTACAAACATAAAATCAACTGGAAAAATGTTTTTACAACTGCTGTCATCTGTGCCTGACAAAAAAAAAAGACTTATAGAAGACAAGCAAAACATATAAACAACCAAAGAGCAACGGACGTCAAGTTGGTTACTTATTCCATATTCCCTATTCGATATTCACCATTTACTTATTCCCTATTCCCTATTCACCATGTACTTTTCCCTATTCCTTATTCGCTATTTACTTATTCCCTATTCCCTATTCACCATGTACTTATTCCCTATTCCTTATTCGCTATCTACTTATTCCCTATTCCCTATTCACCATGTACTTATTCCCTATCCCTTATTCGCTATTTACTTATTCCCTATTCACCATTTACTTATTCCCTATTCCTTATTCGCTATTTACTTATTCCCTATTCCATATTCACCATTTACTTATTCCCTATTCCTTATTCGCTATCTACTTATTCCCTATTCCCTATTCACCATTTACTTATTCCCTATTCCTTATTCGCTTTTTACTTATTCCCTATTCCCTATTCGCCATTTATTTATTCCCTATTTCCTATTCGCTATTTACTTATTCCCTATTGAGCACACATTGAGTTCATTGCAAGAAAACGTAAACAAAATAATAAAATGTGAGTGATATAAACAGGTGGTCAGAACATTTGGAAATGCATAAAACAAATGCCACAATTTGAAAGTATGACAGTGTATCCATAAGGGACATTCTCTAAAGAACAAGTACACCATAACTGTAAAGTATACATCTCTGTCCTTAGGTGAATTTGACTTTATATTTAGATCATATTAGTTTATGGTTCCCTATCAGTTTTTAAATATCTTTTAGTTTATGGTTTCCAAATCTTTAGATTTTATCTGCATTGAAAAGACATAAGTTGTGGATATGCGCATATGCAGACATTTACAGTTACTTCGGTATTTAGTTACTTATACGAGGAATTTTTTACGAACTCCACACTGCAGGAAAGATGAACACCAATCAAAAAAACAACGAAAGAATATGGAGTATATGTACATCATGGTCTCTACAAAAACGTGCTACAAAAATGCAATGGTACTTAATATGCGACTGTTTTTCAACAACACTAACAAGTTTATATCTGATGACAAGTCTGATATAAACAAACCAAAAACTTGAGAAACTTATCAATTTAACAAAACAAAATATGATACCAGTAACGACGTACATTGATAATATTCAGGAGGAATACAATTTAACAACACATTTTTTTAGTTATCAAGGGTGGGGTTGGTTCTTCGGTTAACATAACATTTCATATTTTTGTGCAGATGATATTGAATATCGAAGTCAGACGTAGTAACAAAGACTAGTACCGGAATACGATACCTATTGTCAAAGTAACCACTTCTAACTCTTATGTTGTTATTAGACCTTCGATAAATGGTGGCTTTTGGCGACTAAGACGTGTCGGACTAATACACGTTTTAATAAAAAGAAGCATAAAATCTTCTTACCGGTAATATACCATCAAATAACCCTCTCATACGGACTTTACAATACTGTCCGTCAAATCTGTAGTTGATGTCAGTAAAATTTGTCACGGCTTCTACAGCTATGCATTCTTCGTAGTCTCCCCACCATAGTATCCCACCGCCAAGTATGTTAGAAGCCGGCTTACCAGCAGCATCAACCACTGTATAAAATTGAAATATTTTGAATTTGTAAACATCATGGATAAACAACAAATGCTGGAAAAAAGCAACCAGGTCGCTAACTACCTTTAATTCTAGCATATGCGGCAAGTTTTGTTCACATTGGCAAAGTACAAAAAGACTAAAATTGGTATAAAAATATCATACATAGTACACTTTATTTTTGATAATTGATAAAGGAAACGAGTGGATGACAATTTTATTGGTGGTAAAGTACATCTCTTTGAAATGAAACATTTTCCACTCGATTGACTATTGCAATAAATGTTTGCATCATGCCATTTGGAACTGGTTTGCTTGAGATAATATACTTGAACTTTATTCTGTTCTCCTTTTGTTGTCATGTTCTATTTGTTCCATCATAATATTTGTTCCAAACGGAATAAGCGTTTTATAACAATTGTTCCAAAAGAAAGAAATATTATTCGAATATTTATAATATGTGTTCCAAAAGAACTTTTGTTTTGGAACAAGTATACGCTGACAATTATGGTAGTCGATCAAAAACATAATTAAACTAGATGATTCCAGTTGTAGAAAATCGAAAAAAAAAATAAAAATAAAGTCAAATCGTATTTTTAAATAGCTGGTGCACAATTGCAATAGGTACTGAACATTTTGTGAATTTCACCATGTGGTCTAGGTGGAGTTGTCGCCATAAAATATGTATCCTATGGCGGACGGAATAACGAACGGACGAACTGACACCGTGATCACTATATACCAGCCGCTAAAGCGGGGGTATAATAAGTGATCGTACAAATTCACGGAACAGATGACTCTTTGACGTTTGAAGCCAATGTTATTTGTAGTGACAACAAGAATTGGCAATTTTCCTAATACATGATTTTATCATATTAAACAAAATATCTATTCACAACCTTCAAATAATCTGATCATGTGATTATTAAAAATATCAAGGCCTTAATCAAGTATGAGTGATCATCATTTGTCAGTAATAAATAATTGAAAATGTAAATGTGATTCGGTTATGTAGTGATCAAAACAAACAGATCAAAGTTCGAAGTACCAATTCGGTGCACTAAAGCATGCACATCGAAGGGCACATCAATCAATATATAGTTCACTACCCCTTCCTTTTTTGAATTACAAGTTTGGATAAAAACTTATTATTGAAGTGACTAATTATAATAACGACACATATAATAATCATCGAAGTGACTAAGGAGACATCAAAACCATCTTAGACATCTTAATTTACGCATTTATCCTGTGTGTCCTTGTCATTTTTAAAACATGAAAAACACAATGAACAATACTGATATGTTAACTTGTATAGCCATATTGGATCATATTGGCATTTTGTTTATAAACAGATATGTCTTACTGGGGATTGAATATATTTATAAATGAGGGTTCCATTGTTTAATATATAATGTTTCGTATATCAGACATAAAATAGATTAAAGTGTTGGAAATTGACAAAAAAGATTGCCCCTACGATTTGATCCACTTCATATTTTTTTTCAGTGGTGTAAAAACAGCCAGTAGTGTGACAAAAGATAATACAAGTTATCTGTTACTGTCATACAGATATCATATCAAATCCGGAATGGAGAGTTCAAAAAGTTAACATGATATCAATTTACAGTAAAACCTGCTAGGATGTTCGGATAAACATGGTAGCAATATAACGAAATCGAAGATTTGAAAATTGAGTATTAATAATGTCTTTATTAATGAAAAATAACAATATCTTTTGAATATGATAAAATTTATCACTGTTGTTAGTGTCTGATATCCGTGTCAACCTATAAGGACAGTTTTTGTTTGGTATGAGTGCGCAAAATAATTATCTTAACAGGTCATTTTTTTCCAATCTAGTCCCGTAACACAGCATAAACCAATTATATTAAATAACGTTATGTTTGTCATGAAAAACAAACATTTGTACCTATACTAGTGTGACTGAGTGTTACAAAATGTAAGCTTATTAGGAATTAGTAAAAACAAACAACACACACACACACACACACACACACACACACACACACACACACAGAATTCCATATCTTCGTAGCCACTATAGAAAAAGGGAAACATTCTTGGTTTCTAATTCTTCATGCATAAATAATTTTTTTTTTAGTAGAAATGGTTTATAATGCGGAATCTGTTAAATTTTAATTTTTTGTATGTAGCCTCCATTGCATAGTTGATAAGGTCGTTCGTTCCCACAAAAGACTACTTCATATCCCCAAAAGGTTAAGTTTCACTAAATATTAGAATATGGCGCAACTTCTATTTTTAGGTCCAATCGAGTTGAAACGTTAAGATGAACAGTGCATGCATCAATTGTACGGAAACAAGCATGCAAAGATAAAGTGTCCTACCAGAATCGGTTGACGTTATAAATATAGATGCTCTAGCTCTTGCATGCAGAGGAGGTACAGACATTCAATTCAGTTCTGGAATATTCATTTTATTTATAAACCATTTTGTTAAAGTAATTGTTTCAGTAAAAGAAGTTAATCTGTTTGTTTTAAAGATTTAATGAACTATCACATACACTTGTTATTTGCCAAAGAAAATTTTGAAAAAAGTTTAGATAATATAATTTTAGATAATATATCAAAACCGAAAACTTATTGGAAGATCATGAAAATGCTCATTAAATCTAATAAAGGCTGTAACAACATACCCCCACTTCAAAATATAATTCAAGATGGTGAGTTTAATGATATCGTATATGGAGACGACGAGAAATGTAACTTATTAAACAAATACTTTAATATTATCTCCTCTCTGGATGATGTAAATGTTCCACTTCCTAATATTACAAATAAAACTGAAAATATCATTCAAAACATTAATATTTCTATAGACGAGATTGTAGATATTATAAAAATATTAGATTCAAAAAAAGCATCGGGACCTGATAAAATCAGTCACAGAATGTTAAAAATGTGCCCCGAAAAAATATCAATTCCCCTACAAAAAATATTCAACAAATCACTTCAACACAATTAAATACCCAACCAGATTGAAGATTGCTAATGTGATACCTATTTTTAAAAAAGGTGATAATTCGATTCCGTCAAATTATAAGCCCATATCTCTTATAAGTTGTGTAGGGAAAATCATGGAACGTGTCGTATATAAACACGTATTAAATCATCTTAATATGAATATGCTAATATACGAGTATCAGTCTGGTTTTCTTCCAAAATATTGTATAACCGCATCATGAATTCACTAGAAAAAAAGGAAATTAATTGTTTTGTGTTTTGTGATTTCTCAAAAACTTTTGATAAAGTTTGGCATAGGGGGTTGTTACATAAAGTGAAATCATATGGTCTAAATGGGAATCTATTGAGTTGGTTCAAAAGCTACCTTGTTGGGCGTCAACAAAGGGTGGTGTTAAAAGATTCGATGTCATCACTTTGTCAAATATCAGTCGGTGTCCCCCAAGGGTCTGTCCCTGCACCCTTACTTTTCATTGTTTATATTAATGATATCGCAGAAACTCTTATATCACTGGGTCGCCTTTTTGCAGACGACACTTTCTTCAACTATTCAAGTCATAATGGATTGCAGATAAAATCTGTAATTGATCATGACTTGAAAGAGTTGGATGAATGGTCAAAGAAATGGTTAATGTCCTTCAATCCCGATAAAACGGAAATAATGTTATTCTCTAATACAGATATCCCTACTCTTAATTTTACATTGAACGGTAAAGATATTCCTATTACTAACTGTCACAAACATTTGGGAGTCACATTTAGCAGCGATGCTAAGTGGAATATACATATTGAAAATGTTATTTCAAGTATCTCTAGACATTTAAATGTTCTTCGTAAATTAAAGTATAAATTGTGTCGTAAAAATCTAGAAAAAATATATATGGTATATATTAGACCGATATTTGAATATGCATGTGAAGTTTGGGATAATAGTGGGTTGGGAAATTCTAATAAATTAGAACAGCTACAGTTAGAAGCCGCCAGAATTGTTTCTGGATTACCGTGTTTTACAACTTTGGACTTAATTTATAAAGAAATTGGATGGGAACCACTATCGGAAAGACGAAAACGAAGAAGATTACAAATGTTCTATAATATACAAAATGGTAACGCTCCGAGTTATCTTTGTGATCTAATACCTCCAAAAATCCAAAGTACCACTTTATATCCTTTGCGTGATGGAGACAATTTTATTGTACAGTATTGTAGACTTTCGACAACTTATGATTCCTTCATTCCCTCAACTATTCGTCAATTATGGTGGCATAGTTCTGCCCCCTACTTGTCAGATAATTAATTAGACTTGTCAGATATTTATGTCAACATATCAGATAATTATGTTGACTTGTCAGATAATTAAGTTTACTTGTCAGATCAAAAATTATTTTATTATGTGGTCTACTGACCAGCTTACGCCACTGTCTGTCATCCAAAAGTCAACATAATTATTTGACAAGTCGACATAAGTATCTGACAAGTCGACATAATCATCTGACAAGTCGACATAATTATCTGACAAGTCGACATAATTATCCGATATGTCGATATAATTATTCTGCAAGTCGACATAATTATGTGACAAGTCGACATAATCATTATGTCGACTTGTCAGATAATTATGTCGACTTGTAAGATAATTATGTTGACATGCTAGAAAACTATATCGACTTGTCGATAATTATGTCGACTTGTCAGATAATTATGTCAACATGCTAGAAAACTATGTCGACTTGTCAGATAATTATGTTGACTTTTGGATGGCAGACATTGGCGTTAGCTGGTCAGTAGACCACATAATAAAATAATTTTTTATCTGACAAGTAAACATAATTATCTGACAAGTCAACATAATTATCTGACATGTTGACATAAATATCTGACAAGTCTACTTAATTATCTGACAAGTAGGGGGCAGAACTATGCCACCATAGTCAATGGAACCAGTTACAGCCTACATTAAGAAATGTAAACTCTATCTCATGTTTCAAACATGAATTGCGAAAGCAAAATGAAATAATTAAAGTTCCTAGCTAATATAGTGTCGGTCCCCGAAAATTAAATATAATATTGACACAACTTAGATGCAAGGCATCATTTCTTAATTATGATTTATATAAGGTAAACATTATATCCAATCCGTCAAGTCTTTGTAGTGCACATCGTGAGGACGCCTTCCATTTTTTCTTCGAGCGTCCAAAATTTACAATGCTACGAAATTCTTTGATTGAAAATCTGGCTTGGTTACCAGAGCTTTGTAACATAGATCTTGAACTTTTAACTTGTGGTAACCCAGAGTTAACCGATGCCCAAAATGAATATATATTTAAGCTAGTATACGAATATCAAAAAGTCGGAGAGATTTCTTGTTGTTTGATCACCACACACACCGCCAAAAATAACAATCATATTGTTTCTATCATTATCTTAGTATCACTGTAGTTTATTTATTATTATTTTTTGTTATTCTTATGAAAAAACATTGCTATATATTTGTTATTATATGCATAAGCATGCTCTAATATATTATTGTAAAAAAATGTATATGCTGGAGAAGACTTCATAAGTTTGTTTAACTTGTGTCTTATCCCTTTGTCATTATATGAACAAATAAAATAAGTTTAACCTAACTTGTTATTTTTCATTTACTTACTTCTGAGAGCCCATTCCTCTTGTTGTGTAAGCGCTATATTTATTGCATTTGTCTGGTTCTGACAAAGTTCAGAAACACGTGGTGGTTTCGTTGGTTTCGGTTTCTTCGTTGTTGTGGGTTTTGTTGTTTTAATTGTGGTAATAGTCGTTGAAACACTTGCTGGTTCCAAAGAGCTTGTAGTAACAGTTACTGGCATGTCTGTCACGTTATCAGCTTCAAGTCCAATCTCAAATCCTCCGTAATTCCCAGGAGGACTTTGGGCTTCCATACTATATCTTAAATTCACATGGTTTAGAATGTTCCGCATATCCATAATATTGACAACTGATCGCACTAATTTATCATACTTTTTTGGTGATTTCTGTATAAATTTTACCCTGTTTGTAACCTTGCGTGAAGAATGAAAAAAGTCATCATTGTCATAATCTTCATCTTCTGCTAATGCCGCACCAAACGCAAGCAGTGTGAAAAGAAGTACAAATTTTCCGTCCATGATCGATGGACAAATTGGGAAAGTGTCTCTATCTGATATATAAAATTGACTGTTATATCTGATTATTATTGTTTGTTTACTAATAAGTCCTAATCTAATACCAGTTTTGTAACTCTGATCGAATGTCATTGGTTCAACAGGTTAGATTAACATCAGAATAGACCGATGAAAGTTAAACTTGGCAGCATCAGATAACTTCGGTGCATAAGATGATGTTTTCCCGATTCAATATGGTGAAGATTTTCAAATTCAACAAAAAAACGCCAGGATAGATGCAGATCATTTTATTCGAACGTTAACATATTTTACTTTTGCAATGCTTCCCTACTAATGTTTTATACCGTATGCTGTATCGAACAAATTACCTCAATCATGGTATCACAATGTCACTTTTATCTATCAGTAACCACTCATACCTCGAAGATTCCGGGATCTTATCACCAGATTAATTTGACATAAAATTGGACAGATTTAAGCCTTTATTTTCTTTTCATGATAAAAAAATGCGGTTGTTAACCAACACCCTGTATGTTAGCAGTTGCATACATATAATAATTTGGTTTTTGTTATTTTTGTTTTTTTTTTGTTTGTTTGTTTGTTTGTTTCATTTTTTGCGCCTCTTATATAATACATCGGCAAACGCATACCGAAGCAAGAGCGAGGAATGGGGGAATTCTAAAATCATAAATCCAAAATCACGGCAATTCAAATCAACCACGAATTAAGACAGTATGACAAAGACACAACAAATAAACAAAAATGAACAAGAAAGCCACAATACTTAAGCACTAGCAGTGTGAACCCCTATAAAAACTGAGGTATCATCAGGTGCTCCGGAAGGGTAAGCATGATCTGCTCCATGCATGGCACCCGTCACACAGCCAGCTGGAATATGGTGTTAAAAGATCAGTTTGGTGATTGGTTGGTTTGTCATTGTCTGCTTCCCTTCTTGGCTTGTTTAAAGACCTTCATCGCTTAATTTTTATTTTGAAAGAATATGGCCAATATGTCAACGATGACTTTTTTATACTGCTATTTTGGATTATGGCTTGCTATGATTATTTTTTTCTGTCATTTAATGTTTGTTTAGTTTATTATGGACTATATATAGTTTAAAGATAACAAAATTTGAATTCATATTATTTGATTTTAATGCTGCTGATATGAGGTAATTCTTTGAACACTTGTACAGCATAACAAATTTACGGCGTATCATTAAACTTGGGCACTGCTATATTGGCGGATCCAAAAAGGGGGGTTTCTGGGGGTTAGAACCCCTTTTTTCTGGACAATCATGTATTTTTTAAGGAATATCCTTGTGTTTTACTAAGAAAATACCCCAAAAAAATTTTAGCGCCTTACTCCACTCTGCGAAATTTCCTTTCATTTCATATCGGAACCCCCCTTCCATTTTCAAATTGTCAGGGTACGCGCCTGTGCTATGATTATATACCTAATTTAATGTCAGTCATATAGTACTCATTTGATCCGAAGTGCGACGCGAGAATTTCCTTATTTATATATATTTATTGCATTTCGATAGTGGTACTACAACGAAGACTAATGGTAATGCAATGCTGTACAATGACCATGAAACTGACTTCAGAGCCAAACTTTTCTTGTAATACCCATAATACTTAGTATATGAATTCATTTTGCATATTAATTTTTCCTGTAAAGGTACATCAGATAACTTAATATGATGTAATGTGTTTGTCTAAAGCCTCTATAATGTTGATCTGTAAATATACACAAAAATGTAAGTAAACTACATACTTATCTAGATATAATGACTATGACAACCCAACCAACGAATGGAATGTTGGGTATATTTATGTCTCTCTTGTGTTTACATTTTGCATAAAAATGCATTTTGTGTTGTTATTTGCACTATTCTATGACCATGTTTTGCCGATCAATGGATATATTACGTATATTGCTATAAGATTGCCGCTACAGGTAAATTACAAAATGTACTAACAATTTAGATGTTTCAGAAACGAAAGTCACGGGACAATTTTCGGCTATTTTGACGATAATTTTTTCATTGAAACATTTACGAAATTTAAGGATATCTACCTCTGCAAAACTTGCATTTCTCAGGTTCCCAGGTCCCTCGGTTTCCAGTCATTCATTCTTCCATACTCCACCAATCACCGATACGCAGAATTCAAATTAAATGAGTTATAACCATTGTTTCATAAAAATTTCTATGGAATCATATACGAGAATTTTGAATTTACCCAATGATGAAATTCATGACAAAATATTTCTTTTGATACGTTTATACCGTTTTACTGTTTTTCACACAGTTCGGAAATACGTGTTTGCATATTTTGTACATGGTCACAGTTTGGTCAATGACAGTCCAGTAATTTTTATTGTTTTTGGTAAAAATCTACCCAAGAAATTGTGCGACTGGGGTGTTCTTTGTTCTGTGTTCGTAAAATTGCTCATTCTATTTAATCATTTAATGTTATATCTGCAATTTATACAATGTCATGAATCAAGCAACCTTTTTTTTAAACCAGGGCAATAGATCTGAACCCGGTTCACCATGGCCACATCCAGTAACCATGGAAACATCACCGAACGTAATGACTTTAGATCCACTTAAGTTTGAATTCATTTCCGATAGGGTGGATTGTGATGTGATAAGCAATGCCATTCAGCGTTATAAGAAAATTTTAAAACTGGATAAAAATGCAGTGGTTGATGTAGGAATGTCCATAATGAAAAGTCTTCACATCAAAATAAAGACCACTGAATGCCCCGGCTATCCCGATCTCAATATGGACGAATCATGTGAGTATGCTAATATTTGTGTCAAACGACAGTTGGTATTTCACTGGGTACTAAATATGCATTCTTACCCCTACTCGCCAGTATATATTAACAATCTTTTAAAGCACAATTTATAAAAATAGTTAGCTTAAAAAAGATTTCTTCTTCCGAATATATTGAAATTTCAAGGAGTATTTACATTTTATATCCCAGTACACTGGAAATTACATGTATAACACTGCAGAAGATAAAATTCGGCTTCATATCTGGATTTGTTTCTCGAAAAAGACTTCAATGTGAAGCTTACATGTAAGAGGGTCAATTTCAAATTTAATTCCCATTGATAATTTCCGTGTGTGGTAACTTCCTTCTCTCCTACTTACACCGTATATATACAAATGATAGGGTATAATTAAGCCTCCAAGTCCGGCTCTCCCGAGTTCCTATCGTTTTTTGCGCTTGTCTTTTGTCTTATTTGTGTTTTTCCTGTGTAGTTCCCTAGCAGATTGTGGCATGTAATGATATTTTTCAGCCATTGTAGGTGTTTCCTGTTGTCCCTTTTATTTCATCCAGAAAATATGAAGATGTTTTAGTACCTTCAGGTGTATGAGAAAGGTTGTTTGAAATTGACAAAGTTCTTTTGTCGTCGTCACAGTTGGCTGACAAGTATGATGTAATGGTCTTGCATCTTTTAACTTATTTAAGACTAGATTTAGCATTGAAATGCGTCATCTATCATCGTAACTATCGGACTTTACCAATTTGCCGTTTCAGAAACTGAGGAATTGTGGGTACTGCGTTTGTCTTTCAAATTTTGGTGTACGGACAATCGATTTTCAACCAATGACGTTATGTTATTTACGCCCTTGTCCAATCACAATATTTTGGTGTACGCTCTACCCACAATGCCTTAGTTTCTGAAACGGCGAATTCCTGACTCTGTCATGGAGTTTAACTAGTCATTTCTTTCGAAAGGCCTGTACTTTGTCGTGATTGTTGCTGCTGACAATTTTGTTCTGAGAGTTTGTACCCGCTTGGTCTATTTGTCCTTTTGGATTTCAGCTCTTGACAATTCTGTTCGGTAGTTATAAAAAAATCCGGAATCCGTCCTAATTATGGGTAACTGGGAGTATAGAACAGTAATGTCCTATACAATCAAACCCCAAGCTTGTATTGCCAACTAGATATAGAATGTCCAGCTCAGTGACATACGAGATACTTGAAGGGTTGATCAATTACTTGTGGTTCTAATCATATCTTTTTGGATTCTCATCCTAACCTATTGAAAAAAAAGCTTTTGACAAGAACGGCACGGCTAAACTCTTAGATTTCGGTATGGTATGAAGTGTTTCACGAAAGAAGTCAAACAAGTCATTTAGATAAAAGACTGAGTTTTACACTGTTGAAGATGTTCTGCAGTCTGATCTCACGGTATAGCGGAATTTTGGGAAAGAAGTAGACTGCAGCTTACGACTCTTCAGTAGCATGAGGTTGCCTCATATGACTTTCAGATGAAGAACAACAAATAATAGCGCTGTTCTATTGCTTGGTTTTATCATGTATCTACAGAGACTTTGTCTCGTGTGCATTTACTCCATATCCTTTCATTGTTAATTAAAGATGTACATGATGTATAAGTACACAAACCGCCTTTTGAAGGTAGCGTTGGCTCAAATTTCTACGTTGGGAGATTGGATATCCTATGCCTGCATGCTTATATTTCCCGACCCTGTGTGTGTTCGTGTGGTAAGATGGATGGGCTTTCAATGAATAATTCTAAAAATATTTATCTATGTTATGTCATAGTTCTTTTCTTTATTGCGTATTGATTTCCTGTTTCAAACAATTGTCCTCTTGTCTCATTAGAAGCCATAATGTTTAGTTTTATCTCTCCAATTATTTACTTTGGATTCACCTTCAAACCAATCTTTGGTATATGTTATCATGACATCAGAAAGATTTCCGTTCCTGATGATATATTTTTTTCTACCGTGCATAAATCAAACAAGATCGATCAGTGAAAAAAAATTCTATAAAAAGATGATTATATGAGATGAATGCTAACGGTAACATTGCTCTAATTTTCCAGTTATTAGACGCCGTAATATGGCAAAATTTATAAGCAGCTAACTTGTCGCGAATTGCATATTTTTGTATACATTTTTGTTTTTATGAAACCGGGTTATGTAATTGTTTGATTTGATCATAGACATATAATTATATGTCTCTGATTTTATTTTCAAGGCTGAAATATTCGAAGGTTTCTTTTCATTTATTGTATAATGTCTTCATCATTTATTGTATAAATTTTTTCTTGCCCTATTCGCGACTTTAGAACTATGGAACTGCGAAATAACCACTTGTTTTCGGTATATTGGCATGTTTGATATTCATTCAGTGGATTTTTAAAACCGTTTTTACAGATACTTTGGATATACAAGAGACTTCTTCAACTCTTTCGTCAATCTCAGTATGGGGCGCTCTCAGAGGTAATAGTTATTAATCAGATAATTGGAGAAAAATAGATTAAATTTGTTTTTATATCTTCTAATATGAAATGGTATCAATACTTAAAATACGTAAATCTGGTAATGATGATAGTCAGAACTTATTTTGATAATCTTTTATTCGAAATTTAGTAGGCATCAGTAACAAGTTCAAACCACCATCAAAATATTCAAGTGTAGAACAACAGGACAATGTGGGAAAATCTGTAAAGCATAATCTGTCCTTATTTGTACAAAAGTAATAATTAATCCTAAGTGCTAGTATACTTGGTTATTGGGTATATATGTTTTACATGTATACATACATTTGTTAAGATCAAAACTCATTATTCTCATTTCTATTTTTACAAAAAAAAAAAAAAAAAAAAAAAAAAAAAAAAAAAAAACAAGCTATAATGTATATTTCAATGCTGAAATACATAAAAGCCAGCATGATATTGTTTCTTCACCGCCATGTAAATAGATGCATAATTTAAGATTTTTTACTGTAGGTATTGTCGTTGGCCATTTAAAGGCCAATTTACATGATCTGACAAATAAAAATCGTCGTGTATTGCAGTTAAACTTGTTGGCTAAAAAACGGCAATAAAATACAGAAGGAACAGTGTATTGGTAATAAATTCAAATATCGATGTCCAGAGATATGGCTAAAACGAGAACACAGAAAAACAATGATGTTATTGACAGCTAAAAACACAGAAATAAAACTTATAAACCCTTTTTTCATTATAAAAAAAATTCATGATTGTATAAAATCTTTAAATGTCTGAATTTGATTTTATTTAGAGGATGTATCATGGGATTTTTTCTTGCATTTTTACTTGATATATTAGAAGCATTTTCTGATTTCATAATTTATCACAGGTCTTGAGACATTTAGCCAGCTTGTGCATGTTACTTCAAGCAACGAAGTAAGTAAAATTAATGAAGGAAAGATGTCAGGAAACACTAACAATGGCCGAACATTACAATCACATGTCACTATCAACCAGTGAACTGCGCAAGAAAAACAATAAAATGACAAAAGACAAACATAAATAACGATAGAAACTCGGGATAGCCGGACTTGGTACCGGCACTAGCAACAGCCAGCGATAGGGTTAAACCGGTTCTCTATCCCGTTTCTCTCTAGTATAATAAACATACAAATAAGACCAAATACAGGTAAACCACTAACTCTAAGACCACAATCTTGAAAAGGAAAGAATAAGACAAAACGCAATTTGGTAAGATGGGTCAAGGAGTGCTCGCCGCTAAACTGCCGGCTAGCTCAAGGAGCCTAGTCTGCTGGTAAAACACTGTCGCACTACGGAATGATAATCAAATTCAAAACTTCCCGAAGGGTTTGGTAAAGAATCGTCATGGATTTCAGTAGACATCGGCAGTATCAGTGAGAGGCATGTATAATTGTAAAATCTTCAGGTAATTGGATCCCAAAGCCAATTTAACGGAATAATGAAGAATATCCGGTCAATATCCCCTATTACGTAAAGAATGTAAGTTACGTCCCAGTTTTTCTGGATTTTTTAAAATTATTTTTTGACATTTTTTCACAACATTTCCGTAAAAACAAGAGTGAGAAATGCCCTTAGTGATAAGCTGTTTCCGAGTCGCATTATATTTAGATACCAAATGTTCATATCTTCTATAAAACTTCTGAAATGTGTTTATCAATCTATGAAATCTATGAAAAGTATGGTTACGATGTGGATAATACTAAAGAATTTGGTGAGTTAATATAATTTTTTAAACTTTTAATTTAGTGCCAAAACTTATGATTGATTAGTAAACCAATATACTCAGGTTACTTAGTATCCTGTAAATTAACCGTCGTGCATGCACCGCATCGTAGGAGACATTATATTACTTTATAGTCTTAAAATAAAGGAAACTAGGTCTACTTTACAATGGAATTCACCATCCTGCTTTTCCCGATTGGTGTCGCTGCTGCACTATCAGGTTACTCGAGGGAAATGTTGTATTTCACGCATGTTCAAAAATTGTTTATTGTGCGTGTATTTTCCCGGTATCACGACGTCACAGAACAAAACCTGATAGTGCAGTGGTGACACCACACGGGGCAAAATATGAAAGGTGAATTTCATTAATTAGTGAAGTGCCAAGTGTATGTACGTCCTTGAAAATCATTGTTGTAGGCCGTAAAGCAACAAAGTCGCTGATGACCGTTTTTTAGGAATGATATTTGTATTTGGAACGAAATTTAACTCTGATATTATTTGTTTTTCGAGGAAAAGATTCACGATTCATTATCCTTGAACTTTTGTTACAGCAATTGAGATTTATTTTTTTTATATCCAGTCAAAATTCCATCATGAAAAAAAGATATGTTATATAGACTTTGCACATTGTGCATCTTGCCTTGTAGTAAAAAATACCGCGATAAGGTACGTTCTTCATTCCGATTTTTTGTTGTGCTGACAAAAGTAATGATTTTTCTACATGTTGTTTAAGATCAACATTAACCAAACACACATAGAAGATAAACCAAGATTTAAACATAGAGGTTTGATGCTGGATACAGCCAGGCACTTCCTTCCGGTGTGGATAATACTAAAGAATTTGGTGAGTTAATATACTTTTTTAAACTTTTAATTTAGTGCCAAAACTTATGCTTGATTAGTAAATTAATGTTTGACGAGAGCTATGCCTTAACCATTATGTACACGTTTTCTTTGCAGAAAAATATTGGCAAAAAGTCTTTCATTTAGTACATTGTACAATATCAAGACTTACTTGACTTGGGCCTTTTGTGCCACACTTCCTCTAATAGGATCGATTCTTGGCCATTCTTACCATCTGTAAGCCTCACCATCCATTTTGGCTTGCAGGCTTCTCCGCCAAGTGTTTCTTGCCCTTCCAACTTTCCGTTTTTTGGGGGTTGGGTTGGGGATGAGGGGTTCCATTGCAGTGCTTGCCTTGTGATTGAGTTGGATAGTTTTCTGAGAGTGTGTTCAATTCACCTCTTTCTTCGCTTTATAAGGACTGTTGTTTGGGCCTATCCCATAGATCGGTTTTGTGATTTTTTTTCTGGCCATCTGATCTTTAGAATTTGCCGTAAACATTTGTTCATGAAAACTTGACAATATCAAGAGTTTAACTTTATTGTATATACCAATAGTCTTACCATGTGAATCAATTGAAAGTAAGAATATGCTATGTTTTAGAATTCTTTAAAAATGCATACATGGCAACAATATGACTACAATAGAGGATTCAATTTTGCATTTTACTCTGAATTGAAAGGATTATAGGCACATATAACAGAAACACGTTCGATAAACGTTTCAAAGTAAAACAAATTCAGTTCTGAAGTTCATTGTGAAGTTCAAGCAAAAGAAATTATTTCCTCAAGCATGAAAAAAGTTTTAAAATTTCCTTACCAGAATAAGGTGGTTTTAAATTCTAAATACCCTGCGCTTGAAACGGTTTCAGAAGTTTCGCCCACAGAGCTGTCACATGCGTGCCTTTGTGATTGCTAAAGATGGCAAAGTCTAGCTAAGTCATAATATGGAAGCTTGGTCTGAACAATTGTAGGCAAACTATGTGGAGAAACGAAACGCTCCCTACAGTATAAAAGACCCTTCTACATTTCTCGATACAAGAGTAGACTCACTTGAGGTTGTATAGACGGCTACCTAAATATCCTGCCCCTACCCATTTCTCCCCTGACCACATTCCCTTTAATTTCTCTATTCTTTTCAAATTATAGAATTGACTAGCTTGTTTTCGTCTTTATATAGCTGAAATATTCTTAACCTTGCATTGAATTCGTACTAAATCATGTTATTTGTCAATTCGAGTTTAAATATTTTCCTATGCTTAACGTTTTACTTTATACTTGACAAATATGAAAAGTGAACATAATAATGCTATTGTTTTACACAGGATGTGATGTCATACAACAAGATGAATGTTTTTCATTGGCACATAGTAGATGATCAATCGTTTCCATACCAAAGTAAAAAGTTTCCATTTTTATCATCTAAGGTATTGTATTTTCAAGCACGTACAAGGTGACACGAACAATAAACATAAACCACCTGATCTCATGATTTTATTATACCTAGTTCTTTTACTTTTGACTCTATGGGTGCCATGTGGTTGTTTATATGTTGTGATTGTCTTCTGTTGTGTCTTTTTGTCGGGCAACGGATGACGGCGATTATAAGAACACCCTGCCAGTTAATTTTATGTTTGTATGTATCCCGCTTCCATGAGGTGATAAATATGGATATGACATTGCTCGACAAATATCAATTAATTCCACTCAAACCGGTGCTAGAGGCCATCTTGAACTTACTGTGAGGTATGAGCAAAGCTTATTGTTGATGACTTCAACATGAAGAACAACAATACAAGCGTTGTTCCATTGATTATTTTTACCACGTAGACTTTTTCTCATGTGTATTTATCGATTATACAGAACAGCACAAATGATTGATTAACTACACACACACACACACAAGAAGAAGAAAGAGGAAAAAGGGGAAAAAAGAAGAAGGTTATTTACCTTACTCACAGACTTCATTTTGAATAGCAGTTGAAACATCCAATGCCAACAAATGTTCAACTGAATTGTAATCTATCTATATAATATATAACGGCAACATCGGAAATACAAAGACACTACACAAGCACAACACAGAAAAGGGAAGGGGGAACCCACACTCAAAAATGAACAACACGGACTTAAATTAAATCTCTGCGAAATAGCTCATATCAAATCAAAATTTATTTGAGAATAAGAAGATATTCTATTCAGAGGTTTGAAGTGTCTGTTGAAGGAATAACAAGGCAATAATTGTTCTTGTGGTTTTTTTCCGTGTGTCTAATACAAATTTACTGTAACTTTCGGTTTGCAGTTCTGTGCTCCTTATTTGATAAAACACCTTACCGTATTGGCTCACTCCTATTTGTTTCCTTTCATCTCAATAAAATGTTAGTTTGTAACTATTAAGTTGTCATAAATAAATCAAACTGTTTCTGATTTCAGTATCTTGATTTGGAATTACCTTTGTATTTTGATTTTATAACTTGTTCAGCACATATCATTACCATTCATTTTTTAAAAATACAACAAAAAATTGTCCTGTATTTAAATATTCAAATTGGTACAATAAACAAAACGAGACTACTATTTGTACAATTCATATATGACAAACAGACGACAACATACAGCAAATACTCGTGCATTGCTAACATTGGAGATAACACTTTTGTCCACCCATATAAAAATAACATATAAACCAGAAACCTTCAGAGCTGCAACAAAGAAAATGAAATCGATTACATTTTTACTCGATGCTTTTTGTAGGCAGCATATGGCTCAAAGTATATATACTCTCCAGCTGATGTAAAGCGTGTTATTGACTACGCCAGACTTAGAGGTATTCGGGTAATTCCAGAAATCGACACACCTGGTCACACATACTCTTGGGGGAAACTAGTAACTGGCAAGTATTCAGGTTATACTTTCGGACCTTTGCTGACAAACTGCGTACGCAAAGACCTCGCTCGAGTCTATAAAAGGACCCTGTCTGTATTTTTGACAACAGCAGCGGTTGTATAAATGACTAAAACTTCCAATCCCTACCTACATCAACATTTCCATAAACAGTCAAAATGCTTTGCTCCGACGATTATATCCATATACAAAAAAGGAAAACAAGAAACATCTACAATGGCTGAAAATTATGTCAATTACGCCACAATTTGTCAGGGATCTAAACAAGAAAAACACAAACAAAAGACAAACATAAACAACGATAGGAACTCGGGATAGCCAGACTTGGCACCAGCACTAGCAAAAGCCAGTGGTAGGGTTAAACCAGTTTGTGGGTACCCAAACCTCCCCTTTATCTATCCCTATTTTGAACTCTTTCTTCTTCTAAGCTTTTTGGATTAATTAAATGGATCGCGTAATATAGGTGGAATAATGCTCAATAAACGTAATCAATCGTTCAGACTCGAATAAAGAAATAAACAGACTCAATTTCGGTAATTATTTTCAGTCTAACAAATAAGATAAAAAATTACTGAAAACTGTGATGTGGCATTCGTACATGTCAGCAATTTCGAAATCGTCAGTACAATATAAAGGTTAAATCAAAATGTATTTGAAATATACAATGCATACCACAATGTGCTGAAACGCGGAAAGAAGCACAACACTCCCCTGCCTAATAGAATATGTTATAAACAAAAAACTTTCAGCTATAAAGGTTCCATTCTGTTTCACGATTTTCTGGAATACATTGACCTTAGGACAAAATTTGAGGTCAATAAATCAGTTAATGCCACAAAGCACTACATGGTCCAACTTTTGTACCAGAATCCTTTTCCTTTTCAAAATTTGTTTCATTGACTATCAAAATGACCAAAACGCAATGTTTGTCCAACAGAAAAAGAAAAAAAAATGTATAACACAAAATGGCCATGAAATGATTAGAACAACCAAAAGGTTAAAGGTTTATGTAATTACGGCTTATACTATCTGTAGATTTTTTAACACCGTGTTGGGTAGATGGAAAGCTTGGTGTTGGAATATACAATAAACATGGTGAATATGAAATAGTTAACCCGACACTTAACAGCTCCTATGAATTTCTTAAAGAATTAATTGAAGAGATAGCTGAAGTTTTTCCCGATGAATTCGTACATTTAGGCATGGATGAGACTTATCATTCGTGTTGGTAAGTTATAATTAGTTTTTTTTCCTGACATCAATTATAATTAACATCGCATCACATAGATAGTGAACTGTTTTAGTATTCTTACAAATTTATAAATGACTGTGCTAAACAGAAATCAACTGATCTAATAGTCATGTTAAGACTACAAAATAACAAGATATTGTTTCAGATTTGTATTTGTTGATTGATTTTGTTGGCAAGCAAAGCACGCGTTTCTAGTCATTTCTATTAAAAACAATCACGATTGATTGCATGTATAACAACGCAATGGGCGTTATTTGAGGCATAAGCAAGATTATTTTCCTGCAATGTGTTTGCCAAATAATTATGGGTCACATCTTTTTACATATGAATTTTTTTTTCATATGTCTCATTTAAGCACATTTTAAAAGCATCGCTGAAATTGTTATAAATATGGGTAATAACAAGATTTCTGCATGGACCGAAGAATGTTTTTGCTATACATTGCTCATATAACAATCGACGTTGAGTGTTGGTAACAAAGGAATAAATTATGCATATCATTGTTGTCTTACGTAAATAAACGTTTAATTACTATTGTGATATAATAATTCGATGCTGGAATTGATACTTTCTTTTGAAGGTCATCAAATCCAAATATTTCAGACTTTATGGATAAAGAATGGAATTCCAAAAGGCGATTATGGTGCATTGGAACAATATTATATAGAAAAGGTGCTAAAAATAGTTGAAAATGTGAATCAGAGTTACGTTATATGGCAGGACCCTATAGACCATGGTGCAAAGGTAAACATCGTAGCGGATTGCAGTAAAAAAAATCAGTAGAGCTTGAAATTTCTTTCTGTAAACTTAAAGCCATTATGAAGGTGAAGTGTGCGGAAAAATGATTAAAAGCCGCATGCCTAATTTAATCTTATTCTGTTTTGTTTATTTTGTAAGAAATAAACTAAACCGACAATTTTCTATATTTTGGTGAATGAAACCCCATCAGGTATAGCTCTGGCATGAATTGCCAAAATCTGGTAATTTTTTGGCTTCGTCGTCTGCACTGCATATACTTTCAATAATATTTTATTACGATTTTACTATATTTCGCGTACGAGTGTCGCTGAGGAAGCTAATGTTGTCGAACTAGTCATTTAGCATTGTTTAGCCAACCAACATTTAATTCAATGTGAATTTTCATAGAGCGTATGGTCACAAGATCACGACTAAAACATTGCAGTTACCTAAAATGTACATCAAACTGCAGCTATTGTGGCCTCAAATTTTGGCATTTATTTTTGTAACTTCGAAATGTAATTCTGACCACCTGTTTAAAGTGCCCACATCTCACTTTATTATAATTCCAAGTTTTCTTTTAATCGACTTGATGAGTGCCCTGTGTTTGTCTATATGTTGTTATTGTACACTAGCTTAAGACACTAGTGCTTTTGTCGGTTACGGATGACAGTGATTGTAAGAGCACTTCGCCCGTTTAATTAATGTTTGTAGACAATTCCGCATCTATGACAAGAAAAGACATGGATGTAGCGTTGTTCGACAATTAACAAAGAATTCCGCTCAAACAGGTGCTAGGGGCAGTCTTGAACTTACTATGAGGTATGAGCAGAACTCATTGTTGAAGGCCTCATGGTGACTTCAAGATGAAGAACAACAATAAAAGCGTTGTTCCTTTGCTTGTTTTTACCATGTATTTTTAGACTTTGCATTTACTCCATAACCTTTCATTCACCATTTACGACTGGAGTTTGTCTCTCCTGCAGTGTGGAGTCCGTAACAAGATTCCCCGTGTGAGAGATGTATGCTGTCTATATATTCCAGTTATGATGTACTTGCTCGTGAGAGAATTTTTCATATGGATATTTTATCATTCCTTCAAATTTTGGCATTTATTTTTGTAACTTCGAAATGTAATTCTGACCACCTTTTAAAAGTGCCTACATCTCACTATTTTACAACGCCAAGTTTTCTTACAATCGACTTGATGAGTGCCCTGTGTTTGTCTATATGTTGTAATTGTCCACCAGCTTAAGACACTAGTGCTTTTGTCGGTTACGGATGACAGTGATTGTAAGAGCACTTCGCCAGTTTGTTGACAATTCCGCATCTATGACCAGAAAAGACATGGATGTAGCATTGAAAGAATTCCGTTCAAACCCCTGCTAGGGGCCGTCTTGAACTTACTATGAGGTATGAGCAGAGCTCATTGTTGAAGGCCTCATGGTGACTTCAAGATGAAGAACAACAATAAAAGCGTTGTTTCTTTGCTTGTTTTTACCATGTATTTGTAGACACTTTGTCTCATGTGCATTTACTCCATATCCTTTCATTTAGCATTCACTGTAGGCCCTCTATTATTTCAAAGTATAGAAAATAACATATTTAGCGAATTATTGTAGCAATGCCAATCTATTTTTGTCTGTAGGTGAACAAAGATGCTATTATTGAAGTATGGAAAGGAAATGACGGGACATGGAAGTCGTACATGACAAACATAACAAATAAAGGAAACCAAGTGATTCTGTCATCTTGTTGGTATCTTAATTATATCAGTTATGGACAGGACTGGAGGAAATATTATTTATGTGACCCTTTGAATTTTACTGGTAATCTCATGGTTATTTATAAATATAGAAATAACAAATATCCAGACGTTAATAAAGAAATGAGTACATGAATATTTTCCACCATGGAGTTTCATTGCATTTATCATTATTTCTTACACTCTTATTTGTGTTTTATCACTTTTATTTTGTATATTGGCTTGTTGAAAACAGTATTTAGCACAAAGATCAGTATCACAAGCAAAAAAATAAATTTTGAAAAGAAAATTAGTCTCTTCTATAGAAATATTAAATCAGAAGCGATTAAAAATATCAAACTATAATGAGCAACAATAATAAATGAATAAAAAACCAAAAAGTAAATAGTGATACCAAAATTTACTATTAAAACGCACAATGGTAGATCACATCGTGAATGCTCTTTACGAGCAATAAGCTATCCACACTTGGTATCGTGTGAAAAGTGCACAGTAAAACTGCCATGGTGGCAAAGAAGTAACAAACATTGTAATATGTTCTTATAAGGTCAGCGTCGACAAAAAATACGCAAAATGCAGGAACTGAAAAAAGGCAACAATTTAATAATGATAAAACACCATAAAAAGCTTAAAAAGTAAACAGGGACAAAAATGAAATGTACTGAGTAGCTTTATCTGCCATTTGTGTTGGACACGTCTACTACTTTACTTTTTTTGTCCCTGTTCACCACTGATGAAGGTCTTGGTGACCGAAACGTTTGGCCCCTTCTTTTTACTTTTTAAGCTTTTTATGGTGTTTTATCATTATTATTTCTGTTTTCGACACATTTTTACCTTTTAATCGTGGCTCATCACACCTATATATTTTATTATTTTTTGTACAATTAAAGTACATATAAGATGAGTTGCTTCAAAAGAATTAGCATTATTTTCGACGCATGTAATACCAATTATAACGTCTAAATTTGACAAATTGTAATGAAGGAAAAAACTGTGTATGGCGTATAGGAAATAAATGACTAAATACCGAAGTTGCTGTGAATTTAAAATCTGCATATGCGCATTTCGACAACTTATGTCTCTTCAGTGCAGATAAATTTCTAACGTTTGGAAGACCAATGAATCAAAGATGTTTGAACACTAATAGAGAACAAATAACCAATATGATCTAAATGTAAAACCAAAATCAACTAAGGACAGAGCTTTGCATGAGGGAGAAACTCCTTAGTTTTCAACAAATTTTACAAAAATTTAGATATTGTCAGGTCATGTGATCCTTTATAGATATATACGCGAGTGTTGAGTTGTGAAATACTATTTTCAGAAGGCAACTAAAATCATTCAATAGCAAGTACATTTTCTGTATACTTCTTGACCTTGGCTTGACAGTTAGTGTATCAAATGTTGAAAAAGAACGGGTTCTTTGATGCCTATCAGTTGCATTAACGTATATATCATATATTATTTTCAAGAACAAATTATATCAAAAACTAAGAACATTGAAATAAAAGTATATGTCTTTTAAGGCAACTTTTAAGTCTGTGTTCATTTAATTCTGGCGTTGTGTTATCAGTATAAACCTATAAAACAAATTTGGTTTAAATTATTGCTACAGGTACAGAATATAATTATAAACGAGTGTTAGGAGGAGAAGTGTGTATATGGGCAGAATACGTAGACCAGACAAATTTGTTGTCACGATTATGGTATGATTCTTGAAATACGTTTCGTATTTGTGTATTTATGTGAGTATGTTTTTAGTGCATTGGACGTAAAATTATTCAATTTCAAATATTTTACCATACAAGATAGATGGATCAAGTTAATGTAATGCATGATGTTGCATTTGATTTTCGGGGAGGGGGGGGGGGCTACACTATGCTAGGAAATTTCGTTGATCCAGGCTTTTTTTTCTAATGGACAGAATCCGGGCCAGATTTTTTTTCAACCAAGATGCCGGTCAGAGAATTTTTCTTGGGCAAAAATAGGGGACAGAAAATGTTTTTCTAAAAAATATCAGCCACCCCTCCCCCGAAAATTAAATGGTCCGTGCCTAAGTTTGAATTTCTATATAATTCGACGTAATGTTTTGAATTGTAACATGTCTAAATCAGATTTTATTTTTGAAAATAGGCCTCGTGCATCAGCTGCTGCGGAGAGGTTATGGAGTGATAATTCAGTCATTCAAGACACAGACTCAGCTGCATTTAGACTTGACCAACATAGATGTAGAATGGTCAAGTACGTTACATTGTCTTCAATATTACATGTTTGAGTCGATATGAATATTGGGAATTGATTATCAGATATAACAAAAATAATATCATCACTGGGGTCGACCTGCGACGAGAGAATTTCCTCATTTACGTGAATGGTATTTAAATTGTATAGATGCGACTCGATTAAGTGCCTTATTTAGGTGGATGTGCACCATATCGTAATTAATTATTGACTTAAATAAGGCATTTAATTGAGTATAATATTTAGCAAATCCTTGATGCCCTTGATCAACACCTGAACTTCCTCCATTAATTTTGTTGCTTTGTATGAAGGTTCTTTTGGTTTGAAAACATTTGATCGTGTTTTTAGAGTAACTTCAGATCAGATTATCTATGCAAAAGACGCTTATGAACTTCGGCAAAAAAAAAAAAAAAAATACCAGCAGCATCGTTGTGAATATTGTTTGGAGAAAAATTTTGATGAAGATACTGGCATGACTATGTCATTGACAATTCATTGACAACTTAAGTAAAATACAAATAGTTGATATTTATTCATGGTATACTAGCTTTGTTACAAACATTTTTTAGTATGCTATCTTCTTTATGACAGACCCTTTTTCGTAAATAACTTGATATAGCATTATGCAATCTTATCATGACTATGTTGTCTACAATCTTTACAAATTCTTCTGTTACCAACAAATGAGCTCTACTTTTGACGTGTACAAAAAGCTATTCCGTATATCCTAGCTTATTTTGTTAAACAACATAAGCGTTGTTACGGGCCTAGCCTTTCAGAAATCAGTTTTTGTTTTGATCATTGTACTAATTTAAATGTTTCTCTGTAACACTGCTAATGTTTGTTTAATTAATTACAGAAGAGGAATACCTGCAGAACCAATACTTGACGGATATTGTGGAGATTATGAATTAGAAGAAGAGAACTACTACACCAAACCAGAGGTTACAAAACCCGACAACACTTGTAAGGGTTCAGTGTTGTCATTAGGTGTAACGTTTTCTCTAAACTTTTGGATTTTCTGTCTCCCACTTGCAATTATGCTATAGTAGGAAGTTAATGTTAATAATACAAAACTTAATAGAAACACTTGTGTCTGTAATGTTTCAACATAATGAAATATAGATATAAATATTTTTGAATTCTTCGTAGAAACATCTCCAATTTATTTAACCATATGACATACAGTAAATAACTAGAAGTGTGTCTTGATACAATAACGAATGTCTCCCCCGATTCATATATTCCTGTAGATGATCTGTATCTTTATATGTTGCCAACGCATTTGAATATTACCAAATTTGGTTGAAATCAAATGAAAGATGAGGAAAAATTAAAATTCAAAATTTTATTACAAAATGGACCATAACTCCCACAAAATTGGCCGATCAATCTGGGCAGACAATATGCACATATAAGCATGGACATCAACACAGTTAAAATCCGACGAAGGATGTGAGAGAATTAGCGTCCACAAACTTAATTTATCAAAATTCTATGCCAAAAAGGGCATGACTTCCACAAAAATTGGCCCATCACTCCCACAAGACTACTAAGTATATGCACAACTACGTATGATGGTCAACAATCCTGTGAAGCTTGGTTGAAATCTGATGAAAGATCTATGTGGGTGAATTAGCGCCCACAAACTTAAGTTATCAAAATTCTAAGTGAAAAGGGCATAACTCCCACAAATATTAGCCTATCAATCCGACACGACGATATGCACAAATAGGCATGATGGTCAACAATCCTGTGAAGTTTGGTTGAAATCCGAAGATGTTGGAGAATTCGCGTCCAAAAACTTAATTTTGCAAACTTCTAAGACAAAAAGGGGCATAACTCCTAAAAAATTGGCCAATCAATCCAGTGAGACGATATGCACAACTAAGCATGATGTTCAACAATCCTGTGAAGTTATGTTGAAATCCGATAAAAGATGTATAGTAGGGTGCCCAAGGTCCAAAAAGACGCTAAGTTTTCGAGTTTTGGTTAACGGAATCACTCACGGCTAATTTTTGTTTTAAACGGTAGAACAACTATTAAATTTCAAATATTCAGCTGTCGTAGAAAGTTCCTGTGGTCCCGATTTCTCCCTTTTTAAGGGTACCCTAAAACAGTGTTTGGGATATGGTATCTTTAAAGTTATAGAAAATAGTAGTACCCTCTTATATTCTAATAAGAGGTTATTTAAGGTCAAGTCAAGACCTGGAATATTTTTTGAATCAAAGAATGCAAGTTATTTTTGATTGGTTTTTGTATTTTATCGGTATTTATGTCGAGGTAAATTTAAGTCGAAATTAACGACATTTTCATTGAATGCGAAGTAACTATACTTTATATCTGAAATATTCTAACTTACATATATGAAATGTACCTATGCTCCAAAAATCAACGATGTAATGTCCACCGTTAAATAAAAAGCCAAAATTTGCGTAAAACTTTCATTATATCCAAAAGAACCGGGGCAAATATTCAAAATGACGAGCCTTTAAAACAAAATGCCAACTTTGTAACTTGTTGAATAAAGACAAAAGACAAATCATTATAAGAAGTAAAACTAAAGAACTACCCCAATAAAATTAACAATAATATTCGTTAATTTTGTTGCAGTTTTATCTGTGAAATGAAGCTCATTTTAAAATTCATCAACATTTTCAAAATTTTAGGAGCTGAACTTTGACCCCATCTTAAATAAAATGTGACCATAGCAAATAATTACGACATCGTCATTTCGATGCGCCATGGTATCCTATTTCCAAACATGTATAATACAGGTGTGTTTTATTCCGTTAACCCAAAATCGGAAAAATCGTCTCTTGGGCACCCTACTAGTAGGAGAATTGGCGCCAACAGACTTTCCGACGGGCAGACTGAAGGACTACAGACAGAAAAGACAAAAACAATATATCTCCCCTTACGATGGACTAGTATCTATTTTTTCTGCACTATTGTATATTAAATCTTGATGAACTATTTACATGATTTGAATAATAAAATACCGAAGGACATAGTAGATCTGGAAATGGCCATTCCGACAATTTTTGCCTCTAAGCAAATCAGAGCATTTGAAAGAGCTGACAAGAGGAAATAGATAACCCAAACGCCAAAACAAATCACCGAGGGAGGTAATACTTAAGTCTTTTGATACAACACAAATGCCCTTAACGATCAGACTGGTTATCCTGGGATTTGATACTCTGAATGCCAGTGAAAATGCAACACTTTATTTTGTAGATTTTTATGCACAAATAAGGATTTTCAACAAATTTAACTGCCAATTTACTCGTAATTACACAGGCTTTAAAAACATTTTTCCGCGTGACTCATTTTTGAAACCACGCTTCCCGCAATACCTGGCATGAAATGCACAGGAATGGAATTTTGGATCGAATTTACGCATGGTTGGTTTTATTTATTGTTCACTTCGAAGCTTGACCCCGTGAAAACAAACATTCCCTTCAAGTTCGTTGTTTCTCAAAATGGTTTGTTTTCCCATTTACAGACATTACTCTAACGTTTGTTTTCTGTAAACCACGAGGAATCAGTTTGAAAGGATGGGTTGAATTAAGGCCTTAAATCGGCCCACTGATTTGCTAAAAAATAAATTTAATAAAAGCATAATCTATTTCATACCTTTCAACACTGGAACATTTGTAGTTTTTAACCATATGTGTATTTTTTCAAAACATTGCTTCATTTCACTGAAATTAGCTCATTTCTAATACCCCTCTCGATGGCAATTAACATTACGCCTATGGAAAAATGGTCAACATGGGGTGTATCAAAACTGCATTTTGACCCTGTCTTGCATTCGGAACCAAGCTAATAATTTTACAAAAGATTACTTATAAAATAAGAACTAAGCATGCAAAATGCCAAGCTGGTTCCGCGTGCAAGTCATATAAAAAATTGAAAAAATGGTATTTTTTAAGTGAAAATTCAGTGTTTTCATGATATTTTGTTTTGTTATCTGTCTTATTCACCAAAGTTGCATTGATTCATATATGCAAATTATAGCTTTATACACATCAAAATTCTCTGTAAATGTGGTTTTGCTATTATTCTATACCTTGCATCAGCTTTTTTTCTGACCTGGCAATTTGCCAAATAAGCTGAACAAGATCTGGTTTGATAAGTAGATCATATTTATTTTCTGAGGTTTTCCTTGTTTGTTTATTCCCGAAATGCAGTGGAATAATAAATTGCCCTATAGCATCATCTGTGCATATGTAAAAAAATATTCCGAAAAAATTTGATCATCTATTGCCCAATTTCTAGGTATTTTGAAGCTTGTTTATTTCCAATGTTACTTCTATATATAATATTTTCGATTTTATAACTGTCTTTTAAGCAGAATTTGACTTCTAAGAAAAGGGTTTCTCTCTCGATATGTTACAGGAGCCCCTTTAACTTTCAAATAGAGGTGATACTTGGACAGAAATGATGTGTAATATATATGAATTTAACAATCGCCTACCTCAGTTAAAATATAACTCATACATGCATCTTTAGTTTTATATGCTTCATGGGTATAATTCATAGTAAAACCTATGAACATTTAACAAAAATATTCTTCAATTACACCAAATAAAGCGCAAATTGTTCATATTCAACAATCCATGTCCCAGTGTTTGAATTCGAGGGAAAATTTTTGAAAATAAAAAAAAAACACCTGAAAAGTAAAACTGATACTAATACCAATCAAGCGTTTCAGTCGAAAAAATCGTTTTATATAAGTCCACTATCTTGATATTTTGTTTAAAATATAGAAATATATGTAGAAGTATATGAAAATATGTCGGAAAAGCACAAATTAATAGTAATATCCATAAAATATCAGAAAATCTAATGGTATGGTACTCTATTTACCTCGAAAAATGAAGTTTTTGTGTATGTTTTTCTCACAAAGGGTTAGCTGTATCAAACTGTATTATTTCCTTTCAAAAGAGAAATCTATTGACAAAAGAATTATATCATAGATAGAATAACATCATTTGCATATTATTTTAATATCAAAATGGGGTTAATCGTTGTTTTGGCAATGTGCCAATCTTTATTCTTTTCTTACTCTATTTCTTCTTTTGACATGGGTGCTGGTAAAATCACGTGATCACGTGACTTGCACATGCGCGTTTCCATATTTTATTGTACAATCTTAAACCACAAATATTATAGGTTACATTGAAACATATAATATTAAAATTCCAGGTGGGCCTTATTGCAACCCATCCTTTTATCAGCTTCTTTAAGAACCTTTTGGGAACATTTGTGCAAATTTTCAAATCTTTTTGATGTTTAGAACTCTTCTAGAAAATCCGTATTCCACCCAAAAATTCAAAACATTGTCATTTTTGACAAATTTCAACTCTAAACAACTTCTTTACGAAATTGGAATTCAGAACTTGAAGAATTAAGCATTTTATCTTTAACTTTTTGTCAGAGTGATTGAAATGTTTAGACAATTTGGGAATGTTGTTTTGACCATGGAATCAAACGTTGATGCTGTGGCAAATTTTCAAGAGTGGACTAAAATGTTTAGGTGCAAAATTTTAAGCGGACAATTGGTTTAGTAGTTTGGCAAAGAAAAATTCTTTAGCACGACATAAAAGATAAATAAACCATGAATATTAGGTGTTGCGTTTTCATTGGCACTCAGTATATAATTAAAATTCTCTTATACACATTCTCATTTTATGTTTTATCTGTTGGTAAAGTTGTAGCACAATACATGTTACTGGTCACTAACATATCATAAAAAGGTAGTTAAAACCGTTTCCTCTTGGTAATTCAAACAGTAATTACTTTCTCTTATGTACATATTCAGATGGTGAAATAGAACGTTACAAAACAAATCCAATTAAAAGTAAATATATTTTTATTATCTCTATTTCTTGCTGTATGAATTTTAGACTTTCATGAAAATTTATTAAAAGGTAGTCTAGGATTTGGTAATGCATTTAATGTAGATCATTAACAGTATAAGGATGAGGGAAATAAGCGTCAAGCTATCTTAATGTGTTTGATCTCATGGCACAACTGAAATATGAAGGTTTCAGTGGAATTCATTCGTTATACTTATTATTAACAACTTATTGAAATCCAATCACCGTCTCTGTCTCTTTAGGCGGTTGCTGGTTAAACATGTTGTTCTGTTGAAAAATGTCGTCAAAATCTACTTACTGTTATTATATACCAATGAGTTCTAGTGACGGCCATTAAGGTGAGAGGTACGTAAATAAGCACCTCTACCGGTGAACGTTATGAATTTGCTTTAGAATGAACGTAAAATAATTTTTATTTTCACTTTAAAGTATCAACGTTTCAAACAATATCCTACAATTTTTCTGAAAAATTGATATTATGTTGCCAAAGAAATTTCTGTTTCATTGATATAATTTTTTTATAGGGTCACCGAGTTCGTTTTCGTGGTATGGAACGCTGAATAGATGTTCATCTTTCAAATCACGCCTAAAATCACAACTTTTATCGACGACGTCGCTATTTTGACGTCGAATTTTATCGAAAAATTCCATTTTTGGCGTATCTATTCTATGTTCAACTATTCATTCCGGCGAAATTAATTCGGTGACCCTATATAAAATTTACACCATTAAAATGGGAATTTCAATGTTTAAAACATATCCTTTTTGCAGAATCATAAACGCGCAATTTAAAGACGTTTCATATATTACTTTTCTGTACGTTTTACATGGATTCTATATGAAAACAACATAACTGATAGTTTTTTTAAACGGTCATATTTCAAACATAAAAATAGCAAAACCTATTTTATTTCACCTTGGAATTCAGCTTCATTTGATGCACTTCCATGTAAAATTTCATCGAAATCCAGAAACTTTGCTATTTACGTACCTATTACCTTAATGTTTATCTTCACGAGGCCTTGAACAATGAGTTTTGAAGGCTTAATAGTGAGCTCAAGATGAAAAACAGCAATAAAAGCGTTGTTCCACTTGCTTTGTTCTACCATGTATTCGTAGGGACTTTGTCTCATTTACTCTATATCCTTTCATTGCTTAATTTAGTTAGTAGTGCATCTGTTTTGATATTTATTCATATGTTCATGAAACTATAGGGAAATTCCGTGTACCTAGCATTGTTTACTTTTGCCGTTTGTCTTGTGCAGATCCCTTGTGAATTGTGGCATGTGACTGTAATTTTTTTCCACTGTAGACGTTTCCTCTAAGTTTTTTCAATCCGGTAGGTCCGGAACGGGGGAACATAGGTTTAGCAATGGACCCTATGGAAAAAACCTCAAATGTCTTCTCATAAACCACTAGTCGAATTATAACCAAACTAAGTCACAATGACGCCTAGATAGTCCCCACTTAAAAAAAGGTTTCTGTATTGTCCGTACCTCTTCAAAGATATAGTTTAACACTAGGTCCTGTTCGAAAACAATACAAGGATATCCAAAACTACCAGTCAAATCAGAACAAAACTTAGTCAAAATGGTACTTATAAGGTCCCGTTCAAAAAAGGTATCGGGCAGGTTCGTTCCCCATCCATGAAGACTGCCAGCGGGGAACAGAGTTTTAAATTGAAACTTATGGAAAACACATTCAAAATCCTCTAAGCAACTACTAGTCTAATTGAAGCAATCTAAGTCACAATGGTCCTGAGCGGGTCTCTTCCGAAAAAAATATATTACTGGTCTCACTTCAGCCAAGACCGCTACCAGAATGCAGAAATTGTCCGTTTCTGAAACCACTTACTCATTGGAACAAAACTTGATTACCATTTATGAGAATGCCAACTTCAAATTTTTTGTCTGGCAGATCTGTACCTAATAAAATGTGGCCACATAGGGAACAAACTTTAACGTGGACACAATTGTTAATGCTTTTTAGCTCTCCAAAAGTACCATATATATGTTTACCATGGTCCAGATGAGAGGTACCTCTGAACAACCAACCTCCAAAATATAAACTCCGTATCTTAATAGGAGTTATCCGGACAAATGATGCACAACTTAGTGATCACGGACGGACAGGCAGACTGCAGAAAAAGTAAACGATATACCCTCTGCAACTCCGTAACGTGCGTTATAAAAATGAATACGAGTTCCTTTCAAGAAAAGATACACTATATGCACCGTCGACCTAACTTATCAACGTCCACAAAGATGGTTGCAAGAATAAGGGACAACTGGTGTGAATAACTAGAGGCTCACATGAGCCTGTATCGCTCACCTGGTGACTGGTTTTATTCATTGTCACGACAAGAAGAGACCACCCATTCATAACCAAACTTGGTTCCAATTGGCTCAGTAGGTTAAGAGGAGAAGACATTTGAATGCATTTCCCATAGGGTCCTTATATTAAACTATGTTCCACTGTGGCGGCCATCTTGGATGAGGTACGAACGCCAAAATCACAAACTTTGAAGGGGACAAGCCAAGGACTATTGTGACCAAGTTTGGTTGAATTTGGCTCGGTAGTTTCAGTAGAGAAAATCTGTGGATGCATTTCCCTTAGGGTCCCTATGTTAAACTATGTTCTCTGCTGGCAGCCACCTTCAATGAGGTATGCACATAAAAATCATAAACTTTCAAGGGGACCACCTAAAGACTATTGTGATCAAGTTTGGTTCCAACTGGCTCAGCAGTTTCAGAGGAGAAGATCTTTGAATACATTTCCAATAGGGTCCTATGTTAAACTATGTCCTGTGCTGATGACCATCTTGGATGAGGTACGAACATAAAAATCTTTGAAGGGGACCAGCCAAGGACAATTGTATCCAAGTTTGGTTCCTATTGGCTTATAGTGGTTTCAGGAGAAAAGATCTTTGAATGTATTTCCCATAGGGTCCCTATGTTAAACTATGTTCAACGCTGGCGGCCATCTTGGATGAGGTACAACCACAAAAATCACAAACTTTAAAGTGGACCACCTGAGAACCATTGTGACAAAATTTGATCCACATTGGTTCAGAGGTTTCAGAGGAGAAGATCTTTGAATTGCATTTCCCATAGGGTCCTATATTAAACTATGTTCCCTAGTGGCGGCCATCTTGGATGAGATGCTAATCTGCTGGACATATGTAGAAATTGTAGTCCTGGAAAAGCTCAACACTTTTGTAATTTACATTTAACCTCCATCTCAAACAGTTTTTGAAATAAAAGTAAAAAATGTTAAAAAAAATCGTGAAAATTCAAAGAAAAGTGGGCCCTAACACCTATGTGGGTCGTCAGATTTTCTTAAAAATTGCAAGGAAATGTGGATCTTACTATGCTGACCATTTTTGTAATTTAAACTTCACTTCTATCTTCTACCATTTTCAATATATAAGACTTAAAGTAACAGAAAACTAGAGGCTCAGAGACTGAGCCTGTATCGCTCACCTGACAAAATGCTGCTATGCCATGCATGACCAAATATTATGTTTTTTACCAATGGGTTCTAATGTATAGCTATGTCATCCATTGGTACCTATTGAAATGGGTAATTTTTGCAAGGGACCTTCTATACATTTACTTCAACTTGCTTTTTGGTTGAATTTGCTTCAGTGGTTTCAGAGGAGAAGACGAAAATGTGATTTTCCCTTAGGCTCCAATTTTAAACTATGTTCGCCCCTGGTAGCCTTTTTTTTTATTTTATCAAATTAGAACAAAATGAAGAATCCTTGTTATGGACCTTTAGTACATCATTCCTGTACAGTTTGGTTGAATTTGCTTCAGTAGTTTCAGAGGAGAAGATGAAAATGTGATTTTTCCCATAGGGTCCAATGTTAAACATAAGTTCGAAGCTGGCGGCCATGTTTTTTATCGGATCAAAACAAAATGACTAATCTTTGTTATGGACCTTTAGTACATCATTCCTGTACAGTTTGGTTGAATTTGCTTCAGTAGTTTCAGAGGAGAGGATGAAAATGTGATTTTTCCCATAGGGTCCAATGTTAAACCTAAGTTTGGTGCCGGCGACCATGTTTTTTATCGAATCGGAACGAAATGACCAATCTTTGATATGGACCTTTAGTATATCATTCCTGTAAAGTTTAATTGAATTTGCTTCATTGGTTTCAGAGGAGAAGATGAAAATATGCTGGCGGCCATGTTTTTTATCGGATCGGAACAAAATGAGCAGTAGTAGTTAAGGGCCTTTAGTACATCATTCCTCTTAAGTTTGATTAAATTTGCTTAAGTGGTTTCAGAGGAGAAGATAAAAATGTGATTTTCCCATAGGGTCCAATGTTAAACTAAGTTCGGTGCTGGCGGCCATCTTTTTTATCGAATCGGAACGAAATGACCAATCTTTGTTATGGACCTTTAGTACATCATTCCTGTAAAGTTTTATCGAATTTGCTTCTGTTGTTTCAGAGGAGAAGATGAAAATGTGATTTTCCTATAGGGTCCAATGTTAAACCCAAGTTCCCCGCTGGCGGCCATGTTTTTTATCGGATCGGAACGAAATGAGCAATCTTTGTAAAGGACCTTGAGTTCATCAATCCTTTCAAGTTTGGTTGAATTTGCTTTAGTGGTTTCAGAAGAGAAGATGAAAATGTGAAAAGTTAACGGACGGACGACGGACGCCAAGTGATGGCAAAAGCTCACAATGACCCTTTGGGTCAGGTGAGCTATAAACGAAATTTTTACGGAAAAGGGGCAATAACTCCAAGATGGATTATCGGATATTCTTCAAAATTGCAGGGCGGGTAGATCTCACCATGCTGATCATTTTTACCCCCATGTCAGATTTTTGATATCTGTAACGGTTTTCGAGTAATTTACAAAAAAAAACGGCAATTTACCCCTATGTTCTATTTTTAGTAACAGCAGCCATGTTGTTTGGTCTACGGACATACAAATCATAAACTTGAAAGAGCATACCCTGGTGATGATTCAGGCCAAGTTTCGTTAGTATTGGCCCAGCAGTTTCAGAGGTGAAGATCTTTGAATAAAAGTTAACGGACGGACGGACAGACGACGGACGCCAAGTGATGGCAAAAGCTCACATGGCCTTTGGCCAGGTGAGCTAAAAAGGGTATATTTTTGAGGTTACCAAATCTGAATTAATAAATTTTATTTCACATTTCGGAGCTGGATTTGAGTTTGACTATTCATTAGCTATACGTCTGTCCATAAATTCTGAATATTGCATTCATTTTATGCTTATCGACCCAAAAGAAAAACCATTGAAAAAGGGGGGGGATATGCAAAAATGCCAGATTATTCATTTTTAAGCAACGAAAGCGAACAAAATGTTTTTGATTACCAGAACTGGTTATGTAATGGTGATGTGAAAGTAATTCTTGGTTTTTTGCAAAAGATGAAAATCGCTTATGGGAAAAAAGTCCATGTTAATTTTTGGACCATACCTTGAACTGGATATCTTGTACACCCTACCTGACAAAATGAAAAACGTTTTATGGTTAAATTATAAAGAAAATCAGAATTTATCAGCATTTAAGCAATTTTGTTAAAATTTATAACGGTTGAAAATGTGTTGCTCAACTTTTTTTGTTGAGTATATAATAAGAAAGGCTAACTGGACCTTAAATAACATAGACATTCTATGTTAAAAAAAAGTTAAAAATGAGTCCAATATGCACAGTGGTTTGAGGGAAGAAGACCTTTGAAAGTGTTTCATTAGGGTCCAATGTTTAACCATTTTCCTGGATAAAGTGTGAACCTGAAACACCTGTTTTTAAAGGGACAACCAAACTAATATGGCCAAGTTTGGTTCCATTTGACAAAGTTTTTTTTATATAAAGGATCATTAAAAGCGTTCCTTCAGGGGCAAATGTTACACTATGCATCCCCGATGACGGCAATTTCAAATTAAACACGAATATTAAAACACCCTTTTGGCAGCAGACCATCTAAAGATTATCGTGGCAAAGTTTGGTTCCAATTGGCCCATCAAACTTAAGGAGCACTTAAAGACTATTGCGGCAATGTTTGGTTCCAATTGGCTAAGTATTGTTTAGAGAAAAGATCTTTAAATCGTTCCAATTGGCCCAGCAGTTCCAGATCTAGAGGAGAATCACCGAAAGTGTTTTCCAAAGGGTACAATGTTAAAATTTGTTCACCGTTGGTGGTCATCTTGAATTACACGAACTTGAAAAGGACTTTTTTTGCAAACCTGAAAACACCTATTTGACAGGGGACCAAGTCTAAAAAACACCCTTTTGGCAGGGGAAGACCTAACGATATTGTGGCAAACTTTGTTTCTAATTGGCTCAGCAGTTTTATGTGTTTTCACATAGGGTCCAATCTTGAACTATGTTCTAAGCTGCCGACCATCTTGGATATAACGAAAACCTGATAAAATGCCTTCTTAGCAGGGTATCATCTTAAGACTATAGTGGCCAAAATAGTTCCAATTGCCTGATCAGTTTCAGCCAAGAAGGTCTTTGAATGTGTTTTCCCAAAACGGTCCAATATTTAATAATATTACATATGGTAGAAGTTCCTATTAATCTCCTTGGCTGATACGCTTACGTGATTTTAAGAATATTCCGTATATTTCAGCGTTGCTTCTTATTTTAGGTATATTGACGCTATGTTTCTATTTTTAAGTATATTGACGCTATGTTTCTATTTTTAGTTTTATTGACGGTAAATAGAAAAAGAAGGGAAACGGGGAATGTGTCAAAGAGACAACGACCCAAAGGGAAGTAATAACAACTCAAAGCCACCACAAGATCTTAAATGAACGGTGAGAAAACCCCACACCCAACGGCAGGTCGGAGTCGGCCCCTGAATAAAGAGTAATCAAGTTCAGCGAAATAAACATCATCCTAGACTCAAATGTTTGGTTTGACTTTCAGACTACAGTTTTTCACTAAGAAAGGTCTTATGAAAAAAATATTTAAGAAAAATGGAAAACGCTTAACACATTCAAAGGAGTTTCCATCGGGAACAATGATAAAAGGGGATATTAAAATGTTTTTACAGAGCAGCCACTGAAATCAATGAAAAATATATTTAACAGTTGTCACATGTTTTTTATTGCACACTTCACAAAAACACGCTAATAAAAAGGCTTACTTGTTTGTTTTCTTTATTTGCAAATTTAAGAGAACGGTCGGTATTTATTTATCCTATGAGCACTCATGTTACCCATCCTAGATGCGGGCAGACCTACACCGCCTTCAAATATAATATATATTCTATTTCTAATTAAATTCCGATGTATCGATAACATTTTCCTTCACGAAAAATGTAATGAGATACAATAAAACTACATATGTAATATAAAAATGATGGACTTTTACTCTGTCAATATGTTAAATATGGACCTGTTAGTAATATATTGACCTCGGACTTCGTCCTCGGTCAATATAAAGCTAACAGGTCCATATATAACATATTGACTTCGTAAAAAGTCCATAATTGATAAATATTCCCTGCTTGAGGTCATCTTTGATATAGCAAGAACCTGAAAAACACCTTTGCAGGGGACCACAAAACAATAATTGTGGCCACGTTTTTTTTTCAATGGGCTCATCAGTTGAATCAGAGATCTTTAAATGTGTTTTCCCATAAGTTCAATTGTTGAAATAATGCTCCTAGCTGACAAGCATCTTAGATATTGCGCCTTTTTGACAGGGGACCACCCATGGACTATTGTGGAAAATTTTTGATCCAATTGGATCAGCAGTTTCAGAGGTGATCCTTGCTTGTGTTTTCCAATCAGGTCTAAGATTTAAATTTGTTCCCTGCTAGCAGCCATATTGGATATAGCACTGACCTGAAAACATCATTTTTGCAGACTATTGTGGCAGAGTTGTGCCCCAATTGGAAACAAAAAGACAGTATTTCCAACTAAGTGCTCCGAAATGTGTTTATAGCAGAGTCCAATGTTAAACTATTTTTCCTGCTGGCTGGATAAAGCACTGACCTGAAAAACTCAATTTACTACAGGGGACCACCTAAAGACTATTGTGGCCAAGTTTTGTTCCAATTGGCTCAACAGTTTCAGAGGAGATCCTTGAGTATTTTTCGAAAGGATATGGAGTAAATGAGTGTCTTTGCCTCAGGGTCCAATGTTAAAACTATGTTCCCCTCTGGCGACCATCTTGGATAAAGCACGGATCTGACAAGCACCTTTTTGCAGAGGACTATCGAAGGACTATTGGCTCAGCAGAGGAGACCTTCTCATGTCTTTTTTCCATAGGTCAAATGTTAGACTTTATTTCCTGGTGGCAGCCATTTGCATATTACTGAATTAAAAAAGACCTTTTGGTAGGAAACCACCTAAACTCTATTGTGCCAAAGTTTGGTTCCAATTGGCTCAGAAGTTATAGATCTTTCAATACGTTTTACCATTGTCCAATGTTAAACGATGTTCTCTGCTTGTTGCAAATTTAACCTCGGCAGTTTCAGAGGAAATCTGATCTTGGTCTTATGTTAATTTATGTTCCACGCTGCTGGCCATCTTGAATGTAGTGCGGCTTTGAAAAACATTTTTGAATAAGACCACCTGGAAAATATTGTGGCCTAGTAGTTTTAGGGGAAGATCTTTGAATGAGAAGTTTATGCTGGACGCACTTCTGGCAGACGCAAAGTGTTGGTGTTTGCTTACCATGGCAATAGCAAGGTGAGCTAAAAAGGTTTTCTCAAATATACAAACTATCTGGCTAATATTAACTTGTTAAAAAAGAAAAAAATCATTTATTTATAAAGTATACAAAAATATAACAACTGTAATTATCAACTAAATGACAAAAATAAATACAGTGATTTTTAATCCAGCACTATTATCCATGCACAATGCAATACAATAGTAAATGACTTATCAAGGATGCTAAAAAGTAAATCATGAAAAATTCTGGTAAGCCATATCTACAACACAAAGTTTACAAATTTCTGAAACAATATTTTAGTGTGATGCAAGGCAGTGACCAAGATAATGCTTTTACATGTTATCGTTTATCCTGCAGCAACTTGACGTCTTCTGTCCTGCAGTGACCTAGATAATGCTTTTAAGGGAGTACGAATGTCAGAAGCCTTTTTGGATAAAACCCGAGGATATAGAATGCTTCTGAAATCTGGCGCTCGTACTCCCTTAATCACCAACCCAGTAGTCAGTACTTCAATGCTGACCCGAAAACCGATTTTATTGTAACTTGCAATATCTGGTTTAAACGTATTTTAATGTCAAAATCAAACATATATGACAAAGGATGAGACACAAGTTATGAACTTACGAGGTCTTCTCCGTTATACAGAAATACTAACTACAGATGACAATTTGTTACAGAAGATATTCACTTTTATTTATATTATAATAAAATAATAGTAAAAAAATAGCATATAATAGCAACAGCATGGTGGTAAGATTTGCTGTTGAAGGTCAATGTCAAATATTTAAAGTTTAGAAAATTTTGTTCAAAACTAAGGTGTATCTCCCCCATGCATAGCTCCGTCCTTAGATGAATTCTGGCGTTTCTATTTAGATCCTTTTGGTTACACGTTTTTCGGTTAATGGATTTCCAGATATTTTGGTTTGATCTGCACTGATAAGACATAAGTTGTCGAAATGCGCATATGCAGAAATAAATTAACAGAAACTTCGGTATTTTGTTATTTAACAGAGTACATAATCTTTTGTCTCTAACGTGAGATTCAATAATTATGCCAAATATAGCACAAGTATACACATGAAATGAAACAATTATAATACGCCTGGCAATACGAATATATAAAGCTAATATTGTTAGGTAATTTACAAATATAACTTGATTTAATCCCAATCTACTGAGTCTACGAACAGATATGCACGACAAGGCACAAAAATCTTTAACAGTTTCCGATTTTTCTATGATCTTTCGCAAATGGTATCAATTACCACAAAAACTGGATCATTTTTTTTTGTGCATCAAATAT